>JAHWFP010237374.1:0-12223 GCA_023313725.1 Lithobius niger
TAAATCCTGCAAAATGCAGGGATTACTACTCCTAATATTAATAAATTCATTATAATTGATGACCTCATGAAGTCGGTTGCGACATTGGCGAATGGTTAGGTTAGGCGGCGTCCTTAATTAAAAAAAAAAATGCGTGTTCCATACCACGGTGTAGACCCTCACGTTTGTGTACATTATTACTGTACAGGGCAAAGAGGAGGGGCTCCTTATTTTGCAGGGGGCAAATACAAAGGGGTTTTGGAAAATTTGGAGAATTTTTGAGTGGTATATTTCGTTCGGCACTTCCTTTTCTAAAAAGTAGTTTATTTGGAATTGGGCGATATGCCCTCAGAAGTGCAGGCCAAGCACTCACTGACGTGGAGGACGGTCAGACTTTAAAAGAAGCTGCTCGAATAGATGGGAGGCTGCGAAACACGATGATGTTGCAAAGAAGATCAAGTCGGAACGGGGAAAAGGAAGAGGAATAAGTGCTGTCGTGGCCAGTTCGGAAGTGGGAAACGTTCACGTCTTCTAACAGTTCGTCATCGTCGTCGTCGTGCCCCCGTGTGTCGTCGTACCAAACCGAGAAGTTATTCAGACTTTTTCAATTAGGTAATGGAGTTTGCCAGACCCTCATTCTACAGTATCATGTCGTTGAAGCCAAACCGCGATTCCGTGCCTTGCACTAAGGAAGACTGGAACTCTTTACCGTGCTGTGCCCCCAGTTCAGGTCACTGTGAATGAAGACACGCTAATTGAGTACCATCCCCTGGCTACACTGTCTGACAGTGCACCTATCGAATTTGTCGTGCCTGGATCTACAGATGGTTTGTTAGACTTCAGTCAATCTTTTTTACACATACAGTGCAAAGTGGTTAAAGGAACGTCGACTACGTTGGTGGACGCTGACAAGATCGGCCCTGTAAATATGCTGCTGTACTCGCTTTTTTCTCAATGTGACTGTACGTTTAATGGTAAGCAAATTTCCAACTCTGACAATACCTACAATTATCGGGCGTACCTGGAAACATTGTTGACGTATGACAACGATGCTCGTTATGGTCACCTGACCAGTCAACTGTGGATGAAGGACACTGCAGGCAACTTTAACACGGTCAATCCTGCGGCGACTATAGCCATCAACGCCAGCCACGCACATCGTCCTAAATGTATCAAGGGAAGCAAGATTATCGATCTCTTTGGTAGGCCGCATTGTGACATTTCTCAACAAGACCGTCTCTTGCTCAACAATGTGGACTTGCGTCTCAAACTGACTCGGAGCAAGGACGCTTTCTGCCTGATGAGTAGTGAAACTGATCCGAGGTAACGGGTCAACATTACTCGTGCTATGTTGTTTGTGCGCCGTGTTACTCCGTCGCCTGCCGTATTGATTGGATTTTCGCAAGCTCTAAAAAACAATTCGGCAAAATATCCTTTACGCCGCGTGGAAGTGAAAACTTTTACGATCCCTCAGGGTAGTCTCCTAGGCAATTTAGATAACACTATCCTAGGAAACCCACCTTCTTTTTGCCTTGTCGGTCTCGTCTCTAACGCAGCATTCGATGGCGATTATTAGAAAAATCCTTACAATTTTGCCCACTACAATGTAAATTACCTCACGTTGCAAGTCGATGGAAGAACTGTTCCTGCCATAGCTTATAAGCCAGATTATTCAAACCACCTCTATGTACGAAATTACTATTCTCTCTTGCAGGATACCGATAAATTGACGGCCGACTAACCGCCAGCTCTTTCCTACGAAGAATATCCTGCCGGCAATGCTTTGTATGCTTTCGACTTAACGCCAGATAAATGCCATGTACTGTATCACTATAACCTCATTAAACAGGGCTCGCTGCGGATCAACATTACTTTCAAAGAAGTGCTCACAGAAACTGTAAACTTGGTGTTGTACATGGTTCACCAGACTGTGCTAGAGATTGATCAGTCCCGAAACATACTCTACGAACACTGAAAGGGAAAGGGAAAAAAATGCAGACTGATCAGTTGAGAAGTGCAGCCCGTCAACATAAGAAGGTCGGTCCTCTGTTTGGTGACGTCTATGCTTCAGACGAGCTACCGAGAATTGCACAACACTCTCCTTACATTGTCAACTTCAACCCTCACTGGGTCGTCATTTTCTTTGATCGTGCCAAAGGAAGTGTGGATTACTTCGACAGCTATGGTTTAAAGCCTAAACATGTGAACATTGTTCGTTTTCTCAAAAGGAACTCTGTGTTTAATAATTATAATCTTCATACTTATCAAGGTCCTTGCAGCACGGTGTGTGGCCAATATTACCTCTATTACCTATACCACAAGGCTAACGGACAATCAATGATTCATATACAACAAGATTTTCACCCAGTGAGTAAAGAATATAACGATCGCCGGGTGATTCGATTCGTCAAAAAATATTTGAAAATTGAAACACCAAAGCCTTACAACGATCGAGAGTGCATCCAGACCAATAAAGTTCTGTTGGGGGAAGGAACTAACATTAACAGTGCCATGAAAAAATTTAATTTTTAGACAGAGTCTTAACTCGTGTGCATTTTTTTTTTGTAGTCTAGGAGTCTTACACTCGGAAAGCATTTCTTTGTGTGTGTGTAATTTAGCAAAATAAAAAAAGGTATGTATGTAGAAAAAAAGCTCCGTGTGTTTTTGTCGTTTTTTTTTTAAATTTGTAACAAGTGTATTTTCGGCCATCTTCTTCTTTATTAACGTTGTATATATAAAAAAAGGGTCATTACTAACATTGGTTTTTTTTAGATATTAACTTTTTGTTCTTCTTTTATATTTTTTTTTAGAAAATTATTGTTTCGGACTAGTTTTTTGCAGCAGCCTCTTAAAGGTTAGTTGTACGCTGCCGAAAAATGTCATACTGGCTAGCAGTTGGCAATCTAAATTACGGGTAAAGTAGGTTGGTGGTGCAATCGAAAAAAAGGTAGTGGGGTGGGGAATTGTGCCATCACCAAATAGTGTTCCATAGGCCTCCAATAGGTGATACCTGGATAACCAATCAGACTATGGGTGCTAAAAAAAAGTGAGTTTTTTGTACTAATTATTTTTTCTTTTATTTTATTTCCAGTTCAACCTTGCAGCAATGTAGGAAAAAAAACTCGTTCTAATTAAAGACTGTCACTTACGCAAAACCAAAAATCGTCCAAGTTCCACAATTCAAACTTGCAAATTTTCGACTATCTATACTGATAGGCTTTTTCAGGTTCTTCAGGCAAGAAACATGAGACTTGCACAACAACGACCACCAACGAACTTTCCCTAGTCCACTACATTCAAATTTCCCTCCCCTCTCCCAGTGAGCCTTGGAATTCAGTCAGCTCTCAAGTTCACTGTCTGAGTTGGTTCCCTCATCAATACTGGAGCTGTTGCTGAATGAAGGTAAGAATTTTTTCCAGCTTTTCGTCAGTTTTTGATTCAGTTCTGCTGTCACTATTCTTCCTATCTGCTGATATGCTGATTTTTGCACGTTCATAAGTGGTATATTCCTATCTTGGCAGTATTGAATGGCAATGGCCTTCAACGCACGGAGGTGTGCTCTCCCGCTCGTGTCCGACTTCAGCATCACCTTGGTGTTATCCCAGTCTGTTTAGTGTTTACTCTTTTCACAGTGCAAGGCTACAGCGCTCTTCATGTCTCCGTCAATGGTGGCTTGTGCATGTTCTTTGACTCGGACGCAAATTTGCCTTTTTGTCTCGCCTATGTAACCTCGTGGACAATCTTTGCAGGGGATCCAATACACACCTCCTACACTGGATGCCACTTTAGCCACCATCTTGGCCGCATTTCTTGCACTACCTCCATCTTCTTTCAATTCTTTCCCTTGCTCGTACTCTTTCTTAGATCCCTTTCATCCAGCTTTCCTCGTCCCTCCCGCTTTTTCATGCTGGCTTCTTCCTTCCTAGTCATAGCCCTCTTCAGATACCCGTGAGTTCCGATAGTGGATTCTTCCTACACCTGCCTTAATTTCCTCTCTTGAGGTACCATTTGGCCGGGTGTATTTGGCTCTTCTCCTTCTTTTGCTGTATTCCTCTCTTCCACAATCTTCCTGCCGAGCATCTTGCAAATATTCGTGGGGTTTTTAAAGTACCACCCTATCCCAGCCTTTTTAAGAGCTCTTCTTATCCTCTCCCCCCATCCTGGTAGATAAGTCAAAACCTCTGCCGGGGGCTGGTCTGCTTTCCTTTTCTTGTATTCTCTTTTAACCAGAGGTCCCTCCAGGCTTTGGCTCTTCGGATGGCTTCGTTGATGGCTTTAGCTGTATATCCCAACCGGAGGAACTTTTCCTTTGCCTTGTCAAACCACTGTGTCCCTTCACTTACTTGCATCACTCGCCCTCTATTTTTTAACATTTCTCCTTTCATAATTGCCAGCTGCTGGGTCTTCGGGTGACCCGACCAAAACTCAATTCCCCTTTCCGTCTACGTTGGTTTTACAAATGGCTTCCACGTCAGCTTTCCCTGGTTTCCTCTCATGACTACTGTGTCTAAGAATGGAAGCTGTCCCCCCCCCCCCCCCTTCCTCCTCCTTGGATGTGAACTTCAAGTCGGGCGTCAACAAATTCAACGTCGTCTCCACTTTGGCCAGTTCCTCATCCTTACCTGCAGTAAGTGTATCATCCACATACCTTGCCCAGATCTTAAGGGAGGGGTGGCTGCGAACGACAAATTCGTCAAGACCCTGCAAGACGATTTCCGCGATCTTGGGTGAAGAGGAATAACTCATGTTGTTGTTGTGCAAGTCTCATGACTCTTGCCTGAAGAAGCCTATCAGTAGAGATAGTCGAAAATTTGAAAGTTTGAATTGCGTAACTTGAACGATTTTTTGTTTTGCGTAAGTGACAGTCTTTAATATGAACTTCGACCAAAGTAAAAATGCCGATTAACGATATTTTCGAGTTCTAAATTAACGTGGAAAATTAGTCTGCTACCTGGAAAAATGTATTGAAAAGATCTTCCCTGCTCCATTGAGACAGGTACATAAAAAAAACTAGTTCCCTACCATCCCTATACAAGTAAAAAGACACGTGCCAGCACACACAACACACCACTTACACTGCCCTCAGTAGTATTGTGCACCGGTCCTAGTTATATTGTGCTACAGGCTAACAGAGTCCCATGCTTTTTCGGTAGCACATTTGAATTTTTTGGAGGGGTGGAGCGTGTATCTGGGGTGTGTGCAGTAGCCCTCAGACCCCTAGCCGTGCCTGCAGTATCCCTCAGACCCCTAGCCGTCGATGTGCGTTGGTTGACCGGGATAATTTACCTTATCCCGGGCGGCTAGTAGGTAGTGGGCAAAGAGCCGTCGATGCGCGTGGTTTGTACGGGATAGTTGAGCCTACATCCCGGCTGGTTGGTAGGTAGCGGGCAAAGAGCCGTGGGTTACGTGGCATGTCGACTTGTTTTCCGTAGTGACGATCTTCACCCTGGCTAAAGGTTTTTTAATCACTGATAGGAAAGAGGCAGGGTTGTGGACTGCAAGGACAGATGTAGCGTGGTGGTAGAAGTTATTAAAATTTAGGTTTAAAAATCGGCCAGAATATATTGAGAGTTCCAACGCGTAGATTGGCGTCTGTATGTTAGCTATTTCAGGGGTGAATAGAGTATCGAAAATGCCGGTGTATATATATGTTCGCAGCTGTAGGATTTATTCAGGTTTGTAGGCCTAAAAAAACCGACAGCGTCGCACTAGTATATACGTAAAAAAAAAGTCAATTCGGTACGATATTTACCCGAGAACTATCCAAGCTGTACCAACGAGGAGGTAGACAGGCCGCCAGTGGTAAGGCAACGAAATTAAATAGCGTAAAGAACAGCATAAACCTGATTAAATCGCGTCAAAAGTTGCATTTTACCACCATTCACAGCTCAAATTTTGGGGCCTGTGTGATGCTAGCCAAAACACAGACATGTTTTCAAAAAGACTCGTCACTAAAAAATATAGTGGATATACAGAAATTTGCTGCATATACATCACTGGTGACTTAAAAGTAAACGAAAAGGGTAAAAAAAAAATAACAGGAAAAAAAGTAATAAAGAAGATGGGTCGAAAAAAAAACAGATGTCAGTCCCCATAATATTTATGGATGGTTACGGGGACTGACAGGTGCGACAACACCGGCCTCTTCTAGATTTGTCCGTAGAGCCCTGTGGAGGGCTAATTCTCGCCTAAAGCATTCCCACAGGGCGTGTTGTAACATATTGCGGGAAAGTCCCACTTCCCACATTTCATTTAGTAACTATAGAAAAAGAGAAAAAAAAACCCTAATATGAGGGACGGAAAAAAACAGAGAAAATGTAATATGAAGGTAGGAAAAAAAGAATGTTAATACCTCTTCTCGTTGGCGCTCGGCCCGTGAGCGCCGCGGCGCAACGGTTAACAGCCGCCGCAATATTGCCCCAGGACGGCGGCGTGGAGCAACGGTTGGGGGATCCGGACTAGCCGGAGAATCGGGAGGTGGTGGGTCCGGATTGCGATGGGGCACGTCGGGGGGAGAAGGTATATTAGGGGGCAGGCGATGGCCTGGTCCCCACGCCCCCACCTCCGTGAGGAGTTGAACCTCAGGTTCATCCTCCTACACAAGAAAATTAAAACCCTGTTAAAAGCGAAAAAAAGTAGAACTTTCTAAAAAACCCTAGTTTCGTAATGTACGTACCTCTAAATTCAACAATCCATCCATAACACTCATGGCGATGATTGTGGCCAAGTTCTGCAACGCCTCACGCTGTGCTGCGTTCAACCCGGCTACAGCCATGAGAAAGATCGAACTGCTAAAGGTCGAAAATACGGACACCCAATCGTGGCAAGCCCCTCCCACCCAGAAAAAAAAGTGCGTGGGAACGTTGTTAGTAACCCTAGGTAGGGGATGATTTAAAAAAGGGCCAATTCATCAACTATCTATTAACAGAAAGACATCGGGTCACGAGGTTAAGGAAAATCCCAGCCAAAATAACGATAATGGAGGGTGTAGCGAAGGGACGTTTGCCGTGAAAGCGTGGGATCTTAAACCTGAATCCCGGACGCCATAAAAAATAAAATAGCAATAACGGGGGTCTATGAATACAGGTTAAGGGTGGTTGTATAGGCTAGTGTTAAGAAAACGTGGGAATTACGCCTAGACAGAAAAGTAATAACGAGGGGTCTAAGAATGGAGGTTATGAGCGTTTGTAGACCATTGATAACTTTCAAGAAACCGTGGGATTTAAACCAGCGAACCATCTGCGTCAATTCATTATAAAAAAAACGGGACATGTCTAAGCGGAGGGGTGTAAGTAAATGATGGTGTGAAACGAAAACCCAGACAGTTTTTTTTACGTGTAATGCAAGCCTTTCGCATAACCCTTCTACACTCAAAAGGAAAGGAAATGAGTGTACTTGGTGCAAAAGAAAAAAATAGCCCCAGGCCGAGTAGGCGGAGCGTATAGGCGCGATATTATAGGCGAAAACGTGACACGTGACATGAACTGGGCAATAGACTGGTCGTACTGCAAAATGAACCAATGTAGGAAGTACCTTAACGTAAGGGTATTACGAAAAGAAACAGCTAGGATTCGTCGGACGGGTCTCCACTTGAAACAGTGTAATCGGGCGACCTATAAAACGGCCAGCGCGAGCCGCAAACAATCAACTCGCCGGCTGTTCCTCCGATCAACAGTTACAGGAAAAAAGGTAAGCACGTTATCATTTATGAGTCTTTACATTATTACGGGGGAAAAAAAAGACAAGTCCGTTAATGTGCTGCTTTTCGTTTTTTACAGTTCAACAATCCGGAAGAAAAAGTAAGCTCAAGTCCATTCCGTAGCAGAAAAAGGTAGGCCTACGGGTTCATTTATTTTATTTTACGTGTGGGTAGGGGCCCTAGAACTAAGGAGAGGTTTCTCTCTCTTTTTTTTTCGTATCTGTAGGGATTAAAAACAAACAAAAAAAAAATGGCATCCTCTTCAACATCATCATCAGCAGCCCAGAATGCGGTTGAATGTCCAGATACTTATTTCATTGGGGGCGAAGTTGTTGTACAAGTAACGAAATTCCAAGGAAAGATATATATCCAAATCAGAGAATACGTCACCCCAGCTGTAGGCCTCATTGCAGGCCGTAGGGGCGTAGCATTTACTGTCCCGGAATGGCGAGAATTCGCCAAAGATCACGGGGTATACAATCAAATAGTGAGCGAAAGGACTCTTCATCAACAGATCATGACGGGCCGGCACTACGGTTCTGGCATGAAAGTAATCGTGTCTCAAAGTGGAAGTGTATACCAAACAAAGTTCATTTTTGAAAAGTGGAGTAAAAAATACATCGTTCTCAATTACCGCCAATTCAGTGGCTTGGTCGGCTACATGACTGATATTTCAATGTCAGTTGATAAGCAGATGAAAGAATTAGAACTCCCTACAGAAAATTGGTGCGAGTAAAAAATGAGTAATACTTTGTTTTTTTTTCTCTTTCTCTCTTTTTCTCACAGTCATGGCGCATCAAAATATGACTTATTGCGACACGTTTCCATTGACCGATCTTAATTTCATAAGAATATTTCCGTCAGCTAATGACGTCAAAATTGCGGTAGGAAAACACGGCGATTCGGACGCGGTTGTATTAGGACCGCCGGAATGGTTAGGTCTAATAGCCCAGCTTTATTGGCGTCAACCAAATTCTAATATAATTATTAAAGCGGGCAATGCATCTATTCACTCAGTGGCCGACAATTTGTTGGTGTTGAAAGCGGGCGATAAATCGGTAGCATTGACCGAATTTAACATTGTAAATATGCGGCATATGTTGCCTCATATTTCGCAAGCAGTGGCTTGCTGGACGCAAAGAATAAATGAACTTTTAACCATGCCGACGTTAGCAACGTCAACCATGACCGAAACGTCGTCAAAAAAAAAAAAAAGGAAAAATGAAGAGGAGGGTGAGGAAGAACCTGAAAAAAAACACAAAAAGCGACCACGGAAGAAAACGGAGGTCAAAAAGACGGTCGTCCTCCCCTCTCCCCCATCTCCACCAAAGCCTGCTGCGGAGGAGGAGCCACAAGTGGTCGAACTGGAAGCGGCTAAATGCAGCATGTGCGAACAATCAATCACGCATTCAAAATGTGACGTCAACATTCGAGATGATCGACTCCCTTGTCAAGGCTGTAAGCATAACTCGCCTAGTCAAAGAGATCATGATTGCGTAATGGAGCCCGCCCTATTCCGTAGCACGTTTTATTAAAATATCTTCCTTTTTTTTTTCCAATAGCCTATTCCAATCAAGTAGGGGGGGGGGGGTCCGCCAATAAAACCATCGTGTTCCGAAAAGCTTCACGGTTGCCAGACTCAGGGGGCCGAAACATTTAAAAATGATAGATTTACCGTCGTTAAATGTCGGGGGAAGTTTATAAAAAAATTTAGTACTAATACGAATGTCTACACAGTGACAATTTCCCCCATTGACAGAGAATATTTGACTAGAAATCGTTTAGACCCCATCAGTTACATAGATCAGCTTTTTACCGACATCTTCGATCGTATTTTGGAAGGGGTCGGGGGTAGGGATTACATCGGCGTGTGTATTACGGGCTCAGGATTTGAGAATAGTTTGTTTTTGCCTTTGCATGCTAGGGAAACGTTTAGCGTCGCAAACGTTCTAAGTCTTATTTTGGAACTTAATCAGAGTGGTAGAGAAATTGACATTTTCAGTAAACTAGAGATTAAGTTAACCCACATCGAAGTACCTAGGGGCGGGACCTTCCCCAAAATAAAGGCCTCCCGCACCAATATTACTGCATGACTAGCTACCGGGAAACGTAGATCCGTCCTTTTTCCTAAAAACGGCTTAGATAAACTCTGTCTGGCTAGGGCACTGGTCACTTGTAAAGCATACGTTGATAAGGATACGGCGTTGTATAGGCAAATGCGTAAATCCAACAATTTACAAAAAAAGGCCGCCTTACAACTCCATGCCGATGCCGGGGTGTGAGTTAGGGCAGATGGGTGCTCGATAGTAGACCTCAAAGAATTTCAAGATTATTTGAGCGATTATCAAATCGTGTTATTTCAAAAATATGGAACCAAATGCCGGGTTACTTTTGAAGGGCCCCCTAGTTCTAAACGTATATATTTATACTGCCACGGCGATCATTTTTTTGGTATTTTAAAACCGAGGTTCATTTTTTCGGCCAAATATTTCTGTCATTCTTGCCTGAAGCCTTATTCTAGGCCCAAATCCCACACGTGTCAAAAACATAAATGCCCTTCGTGTCACTCCCCTAAATACGTGTGTTTCTTGAAAAGATGGCTCCCATGTTCGGTATGTAACAGATTGTTCAGGAATGAGGAATGTTTAGCTAGGCACCACACGATACAACCACCATTCAAGAAAGCTACAGTGTGTAAATCATTGCGTAAATGCAAGGTTTGTTTTCTAACGTTTCAAGGTAATGGAAGGACACCCCATCATTGTTGTCAACGTTTTTGTAAAATATGTAAACAATGGGGACGGCTCGAACATCGGTGTTACATTCAGTCTTTACCAACGCCAAAAAAAAAGGAACTGCGTACGTTTAGCCGTTTACGATTTCGAAACGACGCAAGTAGACAGGGTGACTGATCGTAAAGAAAAAGAGTATTTCATGCATAGCGTAAATTTAGCGGTTATCGACATTGCCTGTACTTATTGTTTCGATAAAGCCACGTGCGATCGTTGCGGGGATAAGCACAAAGTGTTTATGAACGGTGAAAAGACACTCGATGATTTTTGTCGCTGGTTATTCGAGTCACATGCCAGGGATTCGAAACTTTCACTCGTAAGTCATAATAATAGCGGTTTCGACGGCGTGTTCCTAATGCGCTGGGCGTTAGATAATGGGGGTGACACCTACCGACGTCATATATTCGGGAGGTAAAATAATTACCGCCAAAATTGAGGGTATAAAGCTAGTGGATTCGTTCAAGTTCTTGTCAATGTCATTATCCAAGTTACCGAACAGTTTAGGACTAGACGAAACCCTTATCAGTAAGGGCTATTTTCCTCATCTGTTCAACCGCCCGGAAAATTATCATTACAGGGGTGAAATACCAGATCTCGAGACTTACGATCCGAATAGCATGAGTGCCGATGCTCGTGCCAAGTTAATATCTTGGCACGACGAACAACGAGCCAAAAATGTAATTTTTGACTTTAAGCACGAATTGGTTAAATATTGCTGCAACGACGTCAGCGTGTTAATGGCGTGCATTCTGAAATTCAGGCAGCTTATACAAGCCGTGTGTCCTGGACTGGAACCATTTCACGACTGTTTGTCCGTTAGTAACTTAGCCATGACTATTTTTAGAGTTCTTCATTTAAAGTCAAATACTATAGCTGCTATCCCATCGGATGGCTACTTCCCGGACCGTAAATATTCCAGGGAGAGTTTGGTCTGGTTGGATTACGAGGCGGTAAAACGAGGCATTTTTATTCAGCATGCCGGTAACTTGGGGGAAATGAAATTCCTCGGTAATAAATATACCGTAGATGGTTATTGTCTAGCCAACAATACGGTGTTCGAATTTATGGGGTGCCACGTACACGGCTGTTTATGTATGTCAAACAGACAACAGAGACTGCCTTTTAGTCAGTTAACGGCTCAAGATGCTTACGATAAATCCGTAATAAGACGTAGGGCGCTGGAGGAAATTGCCGGCGTCAAATATGTCCAAATGTGGTCTTGTCAATTCCACGAAGAAATGAAACGCGACGAAAAATTAAATGCTTTTGAAAAAGCTTACAAAAAGGTTCATCCCCCATTGAGACCGCGTGACGCGTACTTGGGCGGTCGAGTCGAGACTTATAAACATCTGCACGTGGCCAAAGAAGACGAAAAAATATACGCGGGCGATATTGCGAGCTTGTATCCTTCGGTCATGTTGCAGGAGCGTTTTCCAGTAGGGCACCCTACAATAATAACCGAATTTGAAGGTAGTACGGATATTTCGGGATATTTCGGTTTGATACAAGCTACGGTACGACCGCCTAAAGGTCTTTACATTCCATGTTTACCCTATAAGTACGAAAATAAATTATTTTTCACTCTGTGTCGTACATGTATTGCCAAGCAGCCAGCAGACGGTTTGTGCAGTCACTCGGACGAGCAGCGCTCCTTCGAAGCAACTTTCTTATCACCCGAACTACAGCAAGCTGTCAAAGACGGCTACGTGATATTGAAATTGTCTTGCGTGTACCATTTCCCCCAAACTACAAA
>JAHWFP010237385.1:0-16543 GCA_023313725.1 Lithobius niger
ACGTCGACAGGTGTAACGACCTATTCAGCACTTTCGCGTTTAGTGACTGATTATCGGGGAAAGCTAGACGGAAAGAATACTCTTATAGCACAAAGTTTGACATTTTGGGTGTTGCAAAATTCGGTGATGCAAACGAGTATTTTTTTAAATGATAGAGTACTGTAGCATTACGTTTCGTCATTCACTGTCTCTATCACCGAAGGCAAGCGTAATATTGGCACACACAAGCGGATTAAAAACGAAATATTCTCGAAGTATTTTCACGATGATTTAATGGCTCAGTTTTCGTATTAAGGGTGGTAGTTCAGAGCACGTACCACATTTGATTTCTGAAAGGTGATTGATAAATAAACAGGATTTCGGAAATTAAAAAGTTAACAAAGAAAACGAGAATACACTAGTCTGAGAGAGAAAAAAATGGACCGTCTGGGATTCGAACCCAAGACTCCCGTAGGTTACCGGAAGAGGACCTTGGCCGAGCTCGGTTGGAACCAGTAGTCAGGGGTTCGCCCCTTTAAAATAGTGGTATAGTTGAAGGTAAAGCAGCGCTAATGCGAGATTAATTAAAAAAGAAACCTTTAAAATGCAAACACAAAAGTTCACACGACGATCCGGAGAAAACATCCTCCCTCATCAGGATTTCAATTAAATATTAGAGATCAAAAATTCGTGGCAATCTGCAGCCGAGTCAACACATCGATAGAGTCCATTTCACCCATCAACTGCACTCGATAGGGCCCAAATTTTGTTTACAGAAAAAAAACTCTAGATCGAGAATTAACCTTGAATCCTAGGTTATTCTCATCCATCAGCCACCCGTACATACCCGTACATACCTGTTCACTTGGTACCAGACAGTAAATATCATATCAAAAACCAAAACTGGTAAAAGGGGCCGCCAAATTCCGAATGGTTTGGCCCTTCAAAGGAGTGATATAAACACACCAAAACATTCGCCAAGTTGATCGCACCAACCAATAGTTCGAAGGTTAAATGAAAACTAGAACATTGCTACTTTCGGTAGCAATGTTCAAGTTTTCATTTTACGTCCAAAGCATTATTTAGCTACTTAGTTTTATTAGCAGTCAACGTATGAAATAGCCCGAAACTAACTAATCCAAATTTTCCCAAGTAAGCCTAATGCCGTTGACATTGCATTTAAGGCCCTAAGCCAAGGTTAGTGTCGCACTTGAACTTCAGTCGAGCCTGAGCACACGATCGTTCATATTTAATATTAAACCAACACCAAAACTGAACCACGACTACCAGCCTTGTTCCATCGGTTAAGGTTAATTTGGAATTCCCATAACCCCTTGACAACCACCACCAGGGCCGTAGCGAAGGCTACTTGGTTGGGGGGGGGGGGGGAGTGACTGTCATTTTGCCAACTCATCTTATGATTTTGCCAACTGGTTTAAAGAATGCCATTAGTGCTGCTAGTAAAGTACTTCTGAGGGGTCCGCCAAGCTCAGCCCCGGCGGAGCCCCGGAAGCTGAAGCATTTTACGCTATTTTAGTGCCTGTTTCTAGCCTCCAGTGAACACTGAAGCAACAAATTGTCAAGAAAATTTTGGTGATTTTTTTATTCATATTTTAGGATGGTAGGTTTCGTAAAAATTTTATTGTGACTAAATCATGTTTCTTTTTAGATATTTTTTTTTCCCCAAATTAAATTAAACCGAGTTCAGTTTAGAATTATATAAACAGGCCAGCTGGCCATTGACGATTGAGGGTTGACTTAATTGTACATTTTGGACTTTTAGGCTGTAATGAATGACGACGACTCCTGTGTGCAAGCATATGCAGCAGGTCAGGAGCAGAATTTTTTTTAATGTACTATCGAAAGGTGAAAAGTAATCTTTTTCTCAGTTGTATCTCAAACAACTATAGGCCTAGAGGTATTATTGTAAAAAAAAAACTGTCACATTTTAAAACAATAACATGCTCCAGTTTTTAAATAATGGAGCGTCGAAAGACGAAAGAAATGGCGAAACTTTTTACCTCAGTTTTGTCCAAAACAACTTGATGTATTATTGGAGAAGAGCTTCCAAATTTGAAATCAACATGCTCCATTTAATTTTTTTCCATTGATTCAGGGGATCTTGGGGACCGGTCATTAGTTATGGCCGTGGGGGTGGGGTGGGAAATGAAAACTTTAGTGTGACCACTAAATTTTCGATGACTTCCCCTTCAAGACCTGAAAAAAATTGATTCCTCACACCCTAAGGTTCAAAAATGATGTGAACAACCCCACGAAAATATTTTACACCCATCTTTTGTCGAGATTTTTACAAAAGTATGATGAACACACTGTTTGCTATATGACCACTTCCTAACATAGTCAGAAACTAAAATGCAGAAGACGCCAAGAAACCAGGTGCCAAAGCTTTTCTATAAAGTTTTAAAAAAAAAAACTGTACTCCCAGGAATAGTATTATTAGTTTCAAAACCTTGCAAACCGCATGGGGGGGTGTGGGGGACTTGCCCCCCAGAAGCTGATCCGTTTTTGGAAATTTTGACTACTGTAAGTGCCATTTTTGTGGTCCAAAAATAACTTTTTTTTTCCAGTTGGTCAGTGTGTTTTTGACCTCCCCCTTTTGATGGGACCTGAAAAATATATGACCTCCCTCTTGAGATGGTCCAAAAACTTCATGACCCCTCCCATCTCCAGCCTCCCCGGCGATAAATAATTACCGGTCCCGTAGGGTAATTTTTGCCCTCATTTCGTGGCCTTTTTTTGGGTCACTTTTGTCCTTTAATATGGGATCTTATGAACTCTTATCGTCAAATTTTGGACCTTCGAAATTAACAAGTTTAAAATTTTTAACAACTTTCATTTGAAAAATGTAGTTGTTTCTGCATTAATACAAATTCAAATTTAGTGGCGATAGGTTAACAGAAAAAGGACAACAGAAAATCAAACAGTTAATTCAATTTTTCCAACTCGGTTTTTCATTTTGCCAACTGTACCCGATTTTCATGAAGTACACAGCTTAGTTCACGTTACTGTTTTAACTAAAACCAAGGCACTGATTGACTAGCAGACGAACTAGTAAATCAAATAGACAACTGCATTAATTTTTTAGATTTATTTGATATCACAACTTCAGACGGCGATAACTTGGCAGAAGTCCTTATGCAAGGTTTGTTTTATGCAGATTTTGTTAATAGTTCTGTTTTACCTCAGAAACGTTTTAAATCCTGGCAGTGATGTTGTTTTTTGGTATATTAATTTTCTACCCTCCTGAAATACCATTAAGAGTTGCTCCACGCTAAAACCCCTTCTGAGCGGCACTGTCTAACAGAAAAAGAACTATAGGAAGTAAAATAGCCAACTCAATTTTTTATTTTGCCAACTGTGTACGATTTTCCCGAAGTTAGTTGTTATTACGACTTCAAACTCGGTGGGGATACAGTTTTGTCCACTTTTTGTTTTTATTTTCTACATTATCTGTGATAGTTATAAGCTATGGTGGTGGCATAGCAAACAAAATGACCAAGTCAATTTTCAATTTCACCAACTACGCAAATTTTCGCGGAGCTTCCTTTCCCCCCACTCCTTACAGCCTAGCGATGCAGGGAAAGCAACCAGAAATGATCAGGGGCAGCGTTTCACTTACTCCCAAGTTACACAGAAGTGTTGCGAAAACTGATGGAAAAAACTTTCAAACTGACGATATATATGATGATAATAATTAACCAGTACTCAAATTTGCAATGAAAATTGCAGTGAAAATGCAGTGAAAGTTTGTCCGATTTTGCCAACTCGACAACCTGTATGTGTTTCTTGGATGGTTGGGGGGGGAGATCTCCCCCCCCCCCCAGTCGCTTCGGCCCTGAGGACCACGGCACATTTACAACCAAGTCCCTTAACTGTGGGGTTGGCATTGGGGCAGCTCCCACACGTACTAAAACTGCGAACCAGGCAGTCGAGGTGGTTGCGGGTGGTCCAGCTTTGACCATGAACGCAGTACCAGCCTCAGCGAACTCAACAAGCTTAATAGAGCATTCGCTACATCACACCTTCAGTGTGACCAGACGTGGCTAATGGATTTGACCAGACAGGCTGATTGATAGAACCAGATAAGACTGATGCAAAACTGCGAACCGGGCAAGTGGGGTGGCTGCGTCAGTTCAGCTTTGAGCATGAGCGAGAGCCTCAACAAACTGAACAAGCTCAATAGAGCACTCGCTACGTCACACCTGCAGCATAACCGGGCCTGGCTAATAAATTTGACCAGACAGGCTAATGGATCTAACCAGACAAGACTGATGCAAAATCACAAACCAGCCAAGCGAGCTGGCTACAGGTGGTTCAGCTTTGAGCATGAACGAAGTAACAGCCTGGTCGGAAACAGTTTCTTCCCCATGCACTGGAATGAAGATTCATCACTGACGATGGCTATGCCATGCCAAGATGCAATTGATAAGGAATGAGTCAGACTGTTACCAACAGCTATGGTACGTTCTGATCACTCTGGTCGGTGGTATAGCAAGGTACTGTACAGCAGCGGTCTTGTGTTGCACGTCAGCAGTGTTGGGCACTTACATCACGAGTGTGTGTAATCAAAACCCATTTGTCACCATGGAAGACAAAAACCACAATGCATACGAAACATGGTATTTAATTTTCGGAAAAAGGACAAACGCATGTTTTCCTTGGTCACCTATAACATAACACAACAAAAAATGAGAAATGACTCGCATTCTGAAATAATCTATACCACACCAAAAGTTCAATACGTACAATGATAAACTCTAATAACACTTAAAAATAAGGGCACAACAGGTCTTATGTTCAGTGGGCCGCCATGTTAGATGACTAGTACTAATGCACTGATCTTTACAGTTACGATTTTTTTTAATTTTAATTTTGAAAACACGAATTGTTAATTTTTGTAGGCAAGTCCTTGAAGACATCTCGCCACTTTTCCATATGATTAAAATGTTCCACTTGCCTATAAAAAAAACTATAACAAAAATTAACAATTCTTGTTTTCAAACACAAAAATAAAAATAAAAAATCATAATTGTGAAGATCAGTACATTAGTACTATAGTCAACCAACATGGCGGTCCACTGAACATAAGTGTTGCGCCTTTATTTTTAAGTGTTTTTAGAGTTTACCATTGTAAGTATTGAATTGTAGGTGTGATTATTTCAGAATGCTCATTTCTAAATGCGTTTGTGCTTTTTCCGAAAATTAAATACCGTGTTTCGTACGCATTGTGGTTTTTGTCATCCAGGTGACAACTGGGTTTTGATTGCATCTTCACAGCCACAAATTAATCAGTTTGTTGGACGCGTGTGTGTGTTTGTATTCATCTGTTGTATTACACGTAAGCGAAAGAGAAGCTTGCGTTCAGATTGTTTAGGGTATTTTTAACAAATAATGACTTTTAACACCACGATCTTTGAAACGTTCTTGTAGTGCACGGGTAGCTGCGAGCACTGGGGCGTCAGATTCGATAGGCGTCTTGGTCCCAGCTGTACATCTCTGGCTTCCTACAGACCCGGGTTCGATCCTGGGCATGGGAAGTGTATATGTACGGGTTTTTCTCCGGTTGTTTCCCGCCCGTTGTACGAGGGTTTCCTCCGGGTACTCCGGTTTCCTTCCTCTTGCGGCAAAAAACAACTGCTTACGATGGTGGTTCCTTCCACTTAACATCTGCCGCTTGGGCCTTCAAAAAGCTGTATAGCTTGCTGGCCGACAACGTCTATTCTATTCTATTCATTCCGGAACTTTTCGACTTTTTCAGCACTTATCTTTTGATCAGTGTTTCAGCGTTCATCGTCAAACATCGGCAATTATTAAATCGGGTAAACTTCCTATCCTTTTGAGGTTGGAATTTATAATGCAATGTCATTGTTACTGTTGGACAAGCTTAATTCAAAAGTTCGCCAGTTATAAATATTTTGGGCGACGTCAGATTTCGAACCGACAAGCTGTTCCTCCGACAAGCTAACCTATTTTTCTCGACAATTTTCTCGCTCACTAGCTTTTTTTTGGTTAATACTAAATCTGTTTGCTGCTTCTCGCCTTTGCCGGAGCATGCGGCTTTCGAGTTGTCTATACTTAGTCACCATGGCAACAACTCGGACGTTGTTCTTCTCCTCGTTCCTCGCGAAATGACGTACGATGCGTGCAACATGAAGCTTCGATTTATGACAAAGAAAGAAAAAAAAATTTTTACTGCAGTACAAGACGACGTACTGATTTCTGAATGCCGGCATTGGATGATTTGTTTTCGATTCGATAACCCCAAAATGGACGCCATGTTGGATTTTGAATTCTCCCAGCGAGCAGCTATTTATTCTACCGTCGTCTGATCCCTGGTAGAAGATGTTCTTTGAGCGAGAATAGCGAAATTTGGAAATAGCGTGAATAACAACAATGTTGCAGCTATGTTTAAAATTACTTTTGCACTTTGTTCTTGATTCGTGTTGTTATTTATGATACATTTAATTTGTTATCTATTACCGCATTCATTTAGTTAAACGGGACGGAAAGCCAATGGGCTCGATATTGGTTAACTAAATACAGATGCAAACCTATTTACGTTGCCTTTTGGACTTATATGTCAAACTGCCTGAGCGGGGAATCGAACCCACGACCTCTGAAAAAAAAGGTCAAGGTCCTACCGCTAAGCCAGATTGACACGGCCAGATTGACACGGCATTCATTTAGTAGAAATGGAAAATTAATCGTAAATCAATAACGGTTGCCTAGCAAATAGCGTTCGAAGAGCGAGAATGTCTCGTTGCGTAAACGCGCCCTAAGGAGAGCAAGAGAGAGCTAATTTCGTGAAGGTGCATTGTGTTAGAAGTTCAACCGCAACAACAACCGCATATGGCAAATGTTGTAACGTAGAACATTTGCCATCTGCAGTTGTTGTTTTGGCAGTTTGCGACATTGCAATATTTATTTGCTGGCATCTTTGACTCCAATGTGGATCGGCTTAAAGGGACGGCCGGCCTGCCGTATAACATTCTGCCTTCCTTATAACAGTTTGCGCTGATCGCCTTCCGCGCGTAACGAACACCAATGTCGTTAAAACCTTGTTAAAACCTTTATGTAGACGTACCTTCTGGAAAATGACATTTTTCGTAGCGACCAATATGGTTTCCTTCCGGGCCGTTCTTCAACTTGCCAGCTATTGGCCCGTCTCGACCTGTGGCCTATACCGCTCTTGATCTCGGCGTCCAGAACATTTCGGTTTTCAAAAGACCTTTGAGTCTGTAGTACACTTGAAGCTGCTTGCTAAACTTGAGTGTTTGGGTTTTACGGGTAAACTGCTGGCCTGGGTGTCATTTTTCTTACAGGGTAGAACCCAACGAGTCCTTATAAATGGTTCTTCCTGCGGCGCGATCTTGAGTGGTGTACCACAGGGATCATTATTGGGTCCGCTTCTGTTCCTTATTTATTTAAATGACCTCGACTGTTCCCATGACTCATCCAACCTCTTCAAGTTTGCCGACGACTTGAAGTTCGGCAGGCATCTTCCGGCAGGTTTGTCTGACTGTATGTCCCTGTCTGCTGACATTAAGTGTGTTCTGGACTGGAGCATAGAGTGGCAATTGCCACTCGCTTTACATAAGTGCCAGACGTTCCATATTGGACCAGACTGATATGATTTTCAATACTATTTGGGAAACACACAGCTGCCTACTGTCCGTACCGTAAAAGACCTTGGTATTTACCTTAATTCTGATTTAAAGGCATCCCATCACTACGATGTTATCACAAAAAATGCTTTTCGCAAGTTGGCAGTTGTAAATCAATGCTTCATATCTGGTAGTATACCAATTAAGGTCTGGGCCTTCCGGGTCTTCGTACGACCAACTCTTGAGTACGCGAGTCAGGTGTGGTCACCCACTCTCTTAGGAGACATTGATAAAGTTGAACGTGTATAGCGCAGGTTCACCAATGGGTTACCTGGTTTCCAAAACCTTCCTTATGACATTCGTCTGGAACGCGCGGGCCTGGAATCGCTGGAGCTGCGCCGTCTTCGTGAGGACCTGTTTCTTACCTACAGGATTGTTCATGGGTTCCTTTCCGTCGATTTACCCTTTTTCGAACTTCATTCGTATAAGGCCACACGTGGGCATTCATTTAAGTTGGTGGTCCAGCCAGCTCGCACCGAGTGTCGAAGAAGCTTTTTCTCGTATAGGGTCACTATGGTCTGGAACTCCCTTCCCGAGAATGTGGTCTCTGCTCGTTGCCCTCAACACTTTAAGACCTTACTCAGGGCATGCAATCTAAACAATTTCCTTAAGCGTAAGAGCTACCACTGGCTTCATTTAACCACGGGACCAGTGTAAGTGGCAAATGCCCTTCTGTCCTCCCAATCACTATCGTGGCTAAATCATTATTATTATTATAATAAGGTTATCTGAGATAGTAGCTACGTTCTTCGCAGCGAAGACCGTAGCTACTGTCTCATTTGGCATTGTGCCTAATAGACGAACCAGCATGAACGCATTAATCGTGTTGTCACAAACCGGAATGATTCTAGTATTTTAACCTCACAATTTATAATTTTCTCGGCTAGTGTCTTATAATTTTGCTTCGGCGATCTATTGGCATAATTAATTTTTATTTTTACCTCATTACGCTTTTAGATTTTTGTTCTCATGGAATTATTAGCAAATTAGTACATGCACACACAGAGATGAAACGTCATGGTTATGTAAGCACGCAAAGCATCATATACTTCCGTGAATGGACTCGTCCGAGTCGGAGCGAGCGGTCTGACTCGCTCCCGTTTGTGGCTGAATCATCGTGTTTTGCGACCACATCCATTCTGAAGTGAGTCTTATTCGTGTACGTGAGTGTTCAGTGGCATCTATGTGAAAATTGGAAGGAGTTACGTTGAACCAGTATCCTACTTTGTGGCTTTGTATTCTGTAATCATCACAACATGGAACAACATGGTATACTACGGAAGCTCCAAAAAGACAAAGCATAAATAGCTGATTCTGCAAAAAGTGCTACGGAAGTGTATAAGTGCCATAATGATTTGCAATAAGTGCACAAAACCAATTTCTACAAACGAGTGTGTTGTTTGCTTCGGTGGCTGTCAAGCCAGTTACCATTTTGAATGTTCGATTGTAAAAGAGAAATGGTCGAAAAATCAGCTACAATAAAAAAAAAATGGAAATGTGAAATTTGTAGTCAAAAAACGAAATCCGGTTCAGAAACGAAAAAAAATTCTGAAATTGTTGATCACTGTACAGAGGAGCTTAGTGTTGATGGAAAAGTAAATATGAACAACCAAGAACCTTTAAACAAAGAGCTCGAAAATGCCAACGAAACCAGAGATGCTAAAATCCATGCAGACATTCTAGAAATAAAAAAAATTCTTTTTGGAATAAAACAAAAAGTTGACGAAATCCCAGACATTAAACGTGAATTAACTGAAGTCACAAAATCCTTAAACTTCGCACATGAAACAATTGAAGCGCTTCAAAAAGAAAACGATAGCCTAAAAAGCACAATGCAAAAATGCAACGAGCGAATCGATACTATTGAAAAGAAACTGGAAAGCATCGTTAAAGTGAAAGAAACAATGGACCACTTAGAAGCCAACCAAAATGAAAGAGACCAATACGAGAGAAACAAAAACTTGGAAATAACTGGTGTGGAAACTTGCAAGAATGAAAACATAGCTGACACCATGCAAAGAATAGCTGAACGTTTTGAGATACCCAGTTATAACATCATCCAAATTGACAAAATGCACCGACTGCCATCTAGGAATGATAAAGGAACTTCGGCGATCATTGTTCAGTTCAAATTTAGACATGACAGAGACCTCTGGGTAAAACACAGGAAAAAAATCGTCACTAACGACGATTGTTTCCAGAGTGGAAATGGAACGAAAATTTATCTTAATGAGCAAATGACGCCTTACTACCGACAACTCTTTTGGCGAACAAAAGAATTTGCAAAGCAAAATGGTTATAAATTTGTATGGTTCAAGGAAGGTAAACTTAGGCTGAGAAAAAATGAAAAAGAAAAGTCAATTCACATCATAAAATGTGAAAATGACTTTAAAGTTCTTGATAGAATGAATCAATCTGAAAACGACCAACAAACACCTTCAGCTACGTAAATAAGATAAGAAACGATTTTTGTGATGCCCACGATATTTTTTTAAATGGTAACAATGATTCCATTAATATTTTGCACGTTAACATTAGGAGTCTCAGGAAAAACTGGGAACTGCTTAAAATCGATTTGCAAAGTACTGATATTATTTTTGATATAATATGCTTGACCGAGATTGGTATTAAGGAAAACGAAACTGAATTATATTCACTTGATAACTACGAAACTTTCTGGTGCACAAGAGAAGCTACTAGTCGGGGTGGAGGCATCTTACTTCTTGTGAGAGAGTCGAGATTAGACTTAGCCCCAGCTGTGAAAAATATTAAAATTGATAGTAATGATGCAATATTAGCAAATATCCAGATTAGTAATATTCAACTGACCCTGTTGATTATTTATAGACAGCCTACTCTAACAAATAAAAATAAATTCATTTCTGATTTAGGATTAATACTTAAAAACTACGAAACAGTTGAAAATTTTTGTTTAATTGGTGATATCAATTTTGATATTTTAAATCAGAACCAAAAAAAGAGTGCTGAGTGCAGAACAACTGATAAATATTTGAATAAACTAGCATCTAACGGTTTTTTTGCTCAAATAGACTCACCTACTAGAGTTGAGACATACGGAAACCAAATTACGAGTTCTTGCATTGACCACTGTTTCATAAGAACAAAAGTACTAAACTGCGTTGGTGTTTGTGTAGAAAAAAAGTTAGCTGATCACTATTACATTGCAGTGAAAATCGATTTGCCAAATGATATTAAAGAAGAGAATGAAGTAGGAGAAATTTTTATTTTAAATCATAAAAACATTGTTAAAGAAATGAAAAACATCAATTGGCTTTGTTTAGATAAGTTTTGTAATGATCCAAACGAAATGTACAATGTTATCAAAGGTAAAATAAATAAAATTTACACTGAGAATACTACCGAAGGAAAAAATACCAAAAAGGAGTCCAGAGCAAAAAAACCATGGATAACCGAAGGTCTTGTGGCCCTAATAAATAAAAAAAATTTAATGTGGAAACGTATTAAAAATAACGTCACCATTGATACTGTAAAGTTGAAAGAATACAATAGGCTTAAAATAGAAGTAGCCAAAAGAGTAAATGAGTGTAAACAAAAATACTTTACAAAATTGATTGATAATACTAATAATAAAAAAGAAAATATTTGGACACATCTAAACAAATTTATTGACAAAAAACAGAAGACATCTTTAGATTAGGAAATTCTAAAAGCTTTTAAGTATGATAATCCTAAGACATTAAGCGATAGAGTAAATAAACATTTCTCCAACGTTGTTCCCAAATTACGTAATTCTTACCAACAAAGGCTCAACTCCAATAAATACCTTGACAATCAAATGGGGAATATCCAAAACGTGAAAAATTCTATTGTTATTTATGAGTGTGACCCTTTCACGATTACTAACATTATCAAAAGTCTGAAGATTAACAATTCAACTGGAAATGACGGTATACTAATGTCTCATATTACCGACTCAATTGAAAATTCATCAATCTTTATTTCTAAGCTTATAAATTCAATAATCGACACTGAAAAATGGCCTGATGAACTGAAAATTCAAATTCTTAGGCCGATTTACAAAAAAGGTACAAAGATAAATTTAGACAATTACCGACCTATTGCACTTCTTTTTAACATTAATAAAATTATTGAAAAATTTTTCTTAAAAAATATTTTGAACTTTTTGAACAAACACAATATTATTACAAGTAAGCAATATGGTTTTAAACAAAAGCGAAGCACTGAAGATGCATTAAAACACATTAACGAATTAATTTCTTCTTCCCTTAACAACGGCAAGTACATTAAGGCAGTGCTGATTGACTTACAGAAGGCTTTTGATACCATTGATCATCAAAAACTTTTAAATAAATGTCAAAATTATGGGCTTAGGGGTAAATGTTTTAACATCCTCAAGAGTTACCTGAATAACAGAAAGGCATGTACCAAAATTTGTAACAATACCAGTGATCCAAGTGATATTTGCTTCGGAGTACCTCAAGGCTCTGTCCTAGGACCTCTTTTATTCAGCATTTACATAAACGATATCACGAACTGCATAAAAACATGCGAAATAATACTTTTTGCTGATGATATTGTTTTGCTGTCCATCCAGTCCGATAAACTAATTATGGAATCTAACCTAAAAGAAGATTTTGATAATTTAAACTATTGGTTTTTGACTAACGATTTATTCATAAATGAAGACAAAACCTGTTCAATTGATATAAGTTCTACACACCGAAAATATTCAAGTACCGATTTATATATTCATACAGAAAACTGTCTAAATTATTCAAACTGTACTTTAACCTGTACCAAGGTGAAGCAAGTTACTGAAAGTAAGTATCTTGGACTTGGGGTCGACAATTTTTGGAAACATGTTCATCACATTAATCTTCTGATCACTAAACTTAGAAAAATGATTCCTTTCTTCTATAAAATTAAATCGCTATTGAATAATAAGAACAAACGAATCGTCTTTGATGCATTGGTTACCAGTCATCTTAGATATGGTATTGAAGTGTATGGTTTTGCTTCTTCAACCCTTATTGATCGGCTACAAAAGGTACAAAATAAAATTTTAAAGGTTCTTTTCAGAAAACATAACCACTACAAATCTACTAAAGAATTATACAAGGAACACAGAATTTTAAATGTAACTAAATTGAGGAACTATATTATTATACATAAAAATTACTTTTGCAACGATTTAAAAATTAAAGATGAATTTAAAATGGGTTTCCTTCGCGATAAAACATTAAGGTTCCATATTCCACTAATTAAAAATAATTATGGCTCAAAAACTAAAGATCATTATATTCCAACAATTTTCAATTTAATTCCATCAAAATTACTAAATTTAACTCAGTACACTTCAATCAAACACAAAATAAAAGAATGGCTAATTAACAACTAAGGTATAGTTTTATTTTTTAATTATTGTGTTTTTTTTTTCTGTGTCTGTGATTATTATTATTTTTATATTTTTTACCATACTGTGTGATTTAATTTTGTTGTATAAATTTTTCTTTATCTTGATTGCGAAATGGTCTAAATGTGTAGCCAAACAAGGACTTTTATAGACCTTCGGCAACACTCTTTGAATAAAGGTTATTATTATTAAAAAAAAAAAAAAAAAAAAAAAAAACTTACGGGTCGTTCGTAAATAAAATTCCATTATATTCAAAAGAAAATCTCCTAGACGCCAAATTAAAAAAAAGACTTTTAGCTAGGGAAAGACTAACGGTAAGTAAATGGACCTTTGAGGCAGTACTTGATGTGGAGGATCGAGAAAAATGGCGCTGGGAGGTATATCTCTTTAAGCTACAATTTCCATCGCCGTGTTGTGTGTGCTTCTGCTGCGGGCCTTGTCAGGCTGTCTGCTCGAGGTTGGTTAAAGAAATACGGATGCAAACCTATTACATTGCCTTTTGGACTTATATGTCAGACTGCCTGAGCGGGGAATCGAACCCAGGGCCTTTGAAATCAAAGGCCAAGGTTCTACCGCTGAGCCATACTGACACGGCCAAATTACGGATGCAAACCTATTTACGTTGCCTTTTGGACTTATATGTCAGCGGTCCTTGTTAAGCGGTGAGCGCTATTTGCGCTAGTAACCCTTCTGTGATGTAACGTTGTGACCATTGCGACTGTAAGCGTTACTAACCCCTGGTTCCACATGTTAACATATTAATACCCGCAGGTTTTATTTGATAAGTGAATAAAAAAGCTCTCGTAAGTTCCTTTAATTCAAAGTTGAATTAATCATTCCCTTGAACAATTTATGTTTAACGCGTCGAGAACGGTTAACTTGCCTAGGAATTAACTAAATGCAATAAAACAGAACCAGAAAGTTGTGAATTGTTATTGCTTTATGGATTGTATTTATTTTAGTATGCGTAATTCGAAGTTTGGAGATAGGCGGGCACAAAACTATAGCTAGGTTACCGTATATCCGAGAAACTTTTATTGTTTTGTTTCCGCCAAGTATTTAAAACGCGGAAACGTAGGTTACAAGAGACTTTGGCATTAGAAACGTGGTTAATAACGAATTCCTGGCAATACACTTTAATAGATACTCCATCAGGGATAACTTTTACAGTCACAATGGTCGCAACGTAACATCACAGAAGGTTTACTAGCGCAAATAGCTAAAGCACGATATTGGTACTGGCGCTGGCTTTAGCCGGCCTGCATGAAGCTTTTTTACACGGACATCCGAATTCCAAGGAAGTGATGATCTTCAATATTTCTTATTTTTCCAAATTACGTGTTTCGCTCCCGCTACCGCGTTCGCTGTGGCTAACCTGCGGCTAAACATATGACATCAGAAACCCGTAACCAAAAACGCGTCCTGCCAACCAAAAGCTGGCTGGCCTAAAACTTGATCGAGCTGACGACTAAGAACCGTACAGACGCTTCGGATTTGGCTGTCCGTGTAAAAAAAAAAAAAATTAGCAGCCGACCCCAGTGGAGCTCAAAGATGCCGGCAAATGAACATTGCGCTGTCACAATGGTATTTTTACAAACGCGTATGGCAAATGTTAGCTAACACAATACAACTTCACGAATTTCGCATTCCCTCACCTTTGTATTGTTTGCCGATTGGGGTAGACCCCTAAGCCTCCGCCGTAGCCGAATCTTGGCCGGAAAAAACTCAGCTAGCCGTAAGCCGGCCACTGGGAAAAAAATACGGCTTAAGCCGAATCCAACGAGCTGCTGTGTACCAATGCTGGATGGTTCACTTCGGGTCGCACTCTCAAGACCAGGCAGGGGTCGAATTTCCAAATTTTGATCCGGGTGCAAATTTCTACCCCAAATTTGTTACTGGTGTGCAACATAAGTCTTTGGAGTGCAAAACCAAAATGTAAACCAACACTGTGGTCTCCTATTTTATAGTCATTGAAAATTCTCACATTCAGCATCTCAATAAAATGTACAGTTTTCTTGCGCTTTGCTTAAAACTGACATAACTTTGCTATTCAACTGAAAAACTATACACATACTTTAACCAAAAATAGTAAAAAATAGAGTATAACTTCTTTTGAAGGCATGGTGTCACAGGAAATCTAATTCCAAGCTGTTTAAAATTCCGCAAACCGCAAGTCTGTAGCTTGTGCGGTTCAAAAGATATGAAAAATTCAACTTTGGTGTACAATTTTGCACACGAAGAGTTGCTTCTGGAGTGCAAAGTGTGATTTTGGAGTGCAATTTGCCCCTGTGCATCCGAATATTTCGATCCCTGCCAGTGGTTGTCTAAAGTATGGAAATCAATCACGAAAAACTCGAATTCTGTGAGCTTGTTAATTGTTTGTAAAGCCAACCATCCAAACAGAAGTTATATGAATGCGTAACTCAGAGTTGCAGCCATGTATGGTAAGCCACGCTGGGCAATATAACGTTTGGCCTTTTATCGTACCCATCGACAGGCGACTTCACCATCAGTCACTCTGGAATGATATCCAAAATCCGAATGTCGACAGTACGCGCTGTTGTTTTGTGGAGTTGGCGGTGATGCCATAGAGTGACGTGTGGTCTTGTACTAGCTTGTTATCGTTCTGACAATAATGTCAGCCAGAGGGCTGGCAAAGCGAACAATTAACAAGAATGTTAGCATAAACGATGTCTTGAAAGTGTAATAAATTTGCTAGTGGTGAGTAAAGTACTGTGTGTCTATGAAAAACCATACAGGCGACAAACTGTCACATCTATAGACTGCACTATAATCAATCTAGGATGCAGCGATAAGCTATTACAACAACGTAAAAGTTTTATTTTTAGCCTAAGCTTAGCCGAACCCAACCGAATAATTCTATAGCCGAATCTCAGCAGGAAAAATATCCGGCTAGTTGAATCTAGCCGATTCTCGGACGAATTTTGGTTACAAGCCGGCCGTCCTTGCCAAAAAATTCGGCTTATGGGTCTAGATTGAGATTTATTCTCAACATGCCAAAATATGCTTTTAGTTGCTTACAGTTAATAGACATATGTGTGCTAGTGAGGCCGCCTTTTTATCATTAACAATCAATTTTTCAAACAATCGGATGTCTACAATGGAATGATCTACTGTTACTTGGCGGCGACGCACTAGCGTGTGTCTAGATGAACACATTGTTTGCTTTTATGTCCACATCCGTAACATAGTCAGCACCTGAAAGACAGAAGCCAAGAAACCAGGTGCCGAGGATTTTCTACATCAGTCTTTGTAAAATATACTTGCAGTATTGGTACTACAAAACCTTGTAAACACTTACATCATGGGGGGTCAGAAGCTGAGGTGTTTTTAGAAGTTTTGACGCCTGTCGAAAGTGCCGTTTTTGAGGTCCAAAAATGACTTTTTCTTCCAGTTTGGTCAATGTGTTTTTTACGATCCCTCACCCTCTTGACGGGACCTG
>JAHWFP010237386.1:0-22799 GCA_023313725.1 Lithobius niger
ATATACATGTGTGTGTTCTTTTACCCAGACGAGTTCAACACCCTGGAAATCATACTTCTCGGTTGAGGGTTTCAGGAGTTTTGTATTTGTTTATTATTTATTTTTAGTTAACGTTTTTTCAATCAAACTTAGTTCAGTCCTCTGTCAAACTAACACCCTTTCCCTTTCCAAGACACGGAAAAGGAAGCAAGGAAATAAACATCATCAGAAATAAACACGAAGTCCCATCCAGAATCACGACACAGCCAAGCTAGGGTGAAACACAAGCGGACAAAAACTGCAGTATAGTTAGAGATTGGTGGTGTAAGAGAATTGTGCTCCAAGTCCAGCAGATGGCTGCCCACCAGAAATAAGGCGAAGGTGACGAATTTTGCACGTAAAGGCTTAGCTGGATCTCTGGTAGCAGAAATTCGTAACTTTCAGCTATTTGAATAAATGTGTGTCACCCTATATAGTTGTCTTGTTATTGGCTGAGTAGGGGCTCATTAAAGGGTGAGTACCACCGAATTACAAGTAGCAGTATCAGTAGCTATTTGCCGCTATCTAGTTCTGCCTAGCCCTTACTTTCAACAAGTGAAAGAACACACAAACAAATTCCTTTTTACACAACAAACCACCCACGTGCCGCCACGTGGTAAGTAGTAAAGTAAAGCCTCACGACATGTCGGGTGCTTTTGTTCTATATATCTACTGTTTTGAAATGCAGATTTTGTGATCGCTATATGGGCGCACGCAACTAAATACATTCAAACGATTACATCTGATGACAGTGATATCGTTAACCTTGACCGCTTCCTCCCTGGTGCACGTGGACGCACGGGCTTCACACTCACCGGAGAGGCAGCAAGGGGGAAAAATCTGACCACACAAGGGGGGATGTTGGGGTGGGGGCCGGGGATTTTTCTTTGGGGGGGGGGGGTAGGCATTGGCGGCTTATTTTAATTCATGCTGTCAAGTAAAGTATTTCGTGCGCGCATGCGAGAACCAGCTAGACTGTCGTATGTTACGCCGTGGGTACAGCTAGTTTTAGTCTTCTGTACAGCCGTACCAGCTGAGAAGACTACTGCAACGACTTTGTCCGTCCGTCCGTCCGTCGCCTTTTTCAACTTCGCAACGGTACCAGACATTGACGACCACTGTTTACAACGTTGGATTCAGTGTCAAAAGTTAGTTAAATCACATGGCAAATTAAAACATCGTTACTTCCTTAGAGCTAATAGACTTCTTCGACGTAACTAAACTAAATAACAAAAATTAATCGTCGAATTGAAATATTAAGGGTAACACTGCAGACGTAAAAACAAAAGCATTTTAACTTCGTTTACAATAGTCTCGTCGCATTGTTGCATGAATGAATAGGCTTACCATCGAACCAGATTCTCCATTAGGCCTATCTTCTACTTACAAAATTAAAACTAGTTAAAAAAAATTAGGCCTAAATAATGAAAATTAGGCCTAAAATCACGTTACCGCGGCAACATCTAGTTGCTCAAAATTGCTGCAATAGGTGCAAAATTGCTGCTATAGTAACGCATCGCTTCGCACGAAATTGTTTTCTGTCTGGAGAGGCCTTAAGGGACAAGTGCGTCAAGACGAGATTTGAATGTGTTCAGTTGCGGGGCACAGGCAACAACATTGGGACAGGCGTTCCAGGAATGAATAGACCTTTCAGTAAAAAACTGGAAGCGGAGTTCAGTCCGGGAAACACAGCCAAAATCGTAAAAAAAAAGGCACTTAGTCCATATGTAATCACGGGAGCCGTTCATAATCCCCACAATCAAAATCCCCACACCAAAATCCCCACAGGTACAGAATCCCCACAACTCAAAATCCCCACAAGTACAGAATCTCACAACGCAAAATCCCCACAGGTACAGAATACCCACAACTAAAAATCCCTACAGGTACAGAATCCCCACAACTCAAAATCTTCACAGGTACACAAAATTTCCTTTTCCTTGAGAGGGAAAGGAAAAAAATTGAATATCGAATGAAAGTTTGTGTATTTGGTGGTAAAAGAGGAACGAACAGCACTCCTTATCCCCCCCCCCCTCCCATAATAACAATATAATACATTTAAAAAGCAAGCGTATAAATAAAACATATATAAAAAATTGCTTGGCGAGTGGAAAATGGGATAGAATTAGGAAAGGTGGGATAGAATTTCAACTACCTTACCACCAAGGTTAGACCGGCCAGGGACACAAAGGTCGCCGATGGTATCGCCAGTCAAGGGAATAAAGTAGAAGGGTGGGTTACTGATGAATTAATATACCAAAACCAAAGGCAATCTGTAGTGCCGTATTAGGTGATATTTGGTATTGTGGGGGGAGGGGGGCACCTTTACGTTACGTGGGGATTATGAACGGCTCCCAGCTCATCATCGCTGCCAGGATTTAAAAAGCACCAGTAAAGTAAACACCAGCAAAATCTGTATTAAACAAAACCATGAGTGTATGAAAATGACGGAACTTTTCATGGACTCATGACAAAACTTAGTAAGGCTGTACGCCAAGTTTATGTCGTTTGAACTTGCTATATCAAAAAATAAAAAAATAAAAAAGATGTGCAGTTGGCAATTTGATTTACTCATAGTCCTTCGTATGTGAGCCCATCATTGCCGTGATTTTAGCTAAAGCAAAAACGTCAACTAAATACGTATGTAGGCTACAACATGAAAATCTGGTATAGTTGACAAAATAAAAAACTGAGTTCGCCGTTTGACTAGGTAGTATCCCTCTTTAAAAAAAAATTTTCTGCCTCTGGCAGAGGAGGGGGCCTCCCCTTCTGCCCATATTTGCGCACACCAGTTCATCATTCAATAGGCTAAAAGTCCAAATATAGACTTACGCCTATACCCACACCCTGGGCCTGTTTATACAAATTGTTTGTAAACTGAAATCCATTAATTTAATTTGCAAAGAAAATTTCCAAAACAATTACTGGATTTTTGTTACAATTAAGTCTTACGGAACTTGCCAACCTGAAGAATAACTAATAAAAACCACCGAAATGTGCTTAACAATTTGTTGTAGACATGCACATTGGGAGCCAGAAATAGGCACAAAAAATAGTGTTAAATCTTTCAGCTTCGGGCGCTCTGCTCCGGACCGCAATGGGGAAGCTTACAGCGCTCCCCGGTACCCTAGGAGCTGATTTTTCCGGACCCTTTCTTAAGTACTTTTCTGGCTGCACCACTGTAATTTGCCAGTTGGCAAAATCGTAAGAAGATTTTACAAATTGTGATTCGCCCCCCTCCCCTCCCCCACAACCAAGTGCCCTTCGCTATGGCCCTGCAGGAATGCAGCATTTTTCGTTCTTCGGTCCTGCAGAGCATTGCCGTTAATGGGTAATGAAAACCACTCCATGTTGGACATCCTATAATAGCTACTTTAGCGTTAGTGAAGCACATACGATGAAATTATTTCATTATAGTTTTGTTTTCTCAAAAAAGGATGGTAAAACCTAACTTGTTGGAGGAATACTTTACTATTTTGTAGATTTTTAGGCGCGATTTTTGGGGCAACTGGGACCTTGACTTGGCATTGTCAAGTTTAGTTCGACAAAGTATATGGAAGCAACCTTGGCATTATCAGGAGGTGTATGCAGTGGCGCATGTGTGATGATGTGCCCGATTTTGTCGTGGCGCAGCGTCGATTTAAAAAATGGACTAGCGAAAGATAAAATATAGTGAAATTTCTTGCTCAGTTTTATCCCAAAACGATTAAAAGTATTATTGTGAAAAATTTCCACATTTTAAAGCAACATGATCCAATTTGTAAATACTGTAACATCAAAGGATGACAAAAATTATGAAACACGCAATTTTGTCTTCGCTTTTAAGCTAACACATTTTAAATCGACATGCTCAGTTTTTTCTCTATAAAGTTGAAGTTTCGTCACAACTCAGGGACAGTTTTTTCCCCAAATTCAGGAACTTAGGGTAACTCTCGCCCTAATTTCAGACCTTAGGGTAAATTTTCTGCTTTCATCCGGGATCTTATGGACACTTACTTACTTGTCAATGACATACTGATGCCGTGGTGAAGTATATTTTATTACTATCGTTCAGTCAGTTGGAAAGCAAAGTTTAATACGAGGTGTTTTTTTTACCCCTTACTTCAGAATTTAAAAAAATAATTAAAAACTGAGTTGGCCGTTTTATTGTCTAGTAGGCTAGCCCTTTTTCGGTTAGCCTACCGCCACCACGATTTGAAAATCCTCTTAATGCAGAAACATTGACTGAACAAACCTGCTTCACATGCCGGAGGGTGGGAGGGAACGGTGAATTCAATTTTTCCTACTCAGTTTTTAATTGTTTTTAATTTTTAAAATAAGGGGTAAAAAACACATTACACTTACCTTTGCTTTCCAACTGAGTGAATGTCGGTAATAATTTTAAACGTGCATTCATGAATATACTTCGCCGTTCCTTTCGCAGGACGCGACAAACATCCAAAGCAGTGGTTCCCAACGTTTTTCAAACTGCGACCCCCACTAAAAAAAAATTATTTTTCCGCGACCCCACTCCCCCAAGTAAATTTCTTTGCCCGTCGGTTTCACAACTAGAGATTAGGGGAAGCGTTGTGAGCTCCCCCAGCGGGGTCCGGAGAACCAACGCTTTTTTTTTTTGCAATTTAAGCATTTTAAACGTCGTCATTTGCTCGTTAAAAAAAAACAAAATAGCCCTCGTATTTTATAAAATTATACAATCTACAAAGATGTTTTTAGATTAGAAAGATTTGTTAGAATGGAGAGATTATAATTAGAATTAGATTTTAGAAGAGATAGAGGTATTTTACAATTAATTAATTGTATTAAAGATTAAATTTCAGGGGAAAAAAAGATTTTAAGATTAAAAGATATTAAAAAAAGGAAATTAAGTTTTTTTCCTGCTTATTTATCGCGACCCATAGGTTGAAAACCACTGATCCAAAGTACCGTATCATAGGTGCGTACGGGAATTTGAGGTGGAAATAATTCAAGTTAGCCTACTGTACGTCTTCTCCGACGATGAAGGGGGGGGGGGCGATTATGGAATACTCTCGTGTTTAATTTAAAGAAGCACGTGGTCTGTAGGCATGGGGGAAGGTTATTACAGTTTTTTATGTTGGTTTCGTTCCTTTTTATTTTGCTTTCGTTCCCATTAAATTGCTTTCGTTCTGTGTTATACTGCGCGGAATACAAAACCGAACGAAAGCAATTTAAAAGGGAACGAAAGCAAAATAAAAATGAACGAAACCAACGCAAAAATGCTGTAAAACCACGGCGACTTCTCTAACATTAAAAAGGATCGTACACATCGGAAGGCACGGAATGCCTGCTTGGAATTACAAGTCTCTTATCGTATAGCACAGTAATAAGCACTAGCATTTTATTAACCCATTTAACTCGAGCGAAGGGTTTTGATGAAGTTGAACACAGCTTTAGAAGAAGGGAAAGCCTCATATTACTGCCGGATTATTGTTCAGAATTTACGTGCTGTATTAATACAGTTTCGATTGTAAATAAACAGTCGTAGATTGCATTGAGTAGGCTATCGTGCCGCTACGTTGCGACATTATGGAGCTTAATACAGGAAAACGGCAAAAGAAAAATACAAATCAAACTTGCTACTGGGGTGTGAGACATACCAGATCCTCTTCACAGGTAAATCATAGATTTAAAACACTCCTTCGTTTTAAAGTAAACGAACCAAACGTTGACTAAGCTAAAAACGGCACCGAACAGTGAGACCGCTATGTTGAAACGCAGCGCCACAGCAGAGGATTCCGAGGTAGTTGGGAGCGATTGTTGTGGACGAGTCCGAGTGGACGGGGCTTTTTCGCCTCAGATGACGTTTAAGCGCGCTTGATAGGGGTTCGGGCGCGATTGATGTGGAAAATGGAAGCGCTTGTTGTGGGACGGAATCGCTTGTTGAGGGAGGTTGGTAGGCCTGGCACAGCCAGGAGTTCCTCACTCGGGGAGCTGATCCCAAACCATCAACATCTCTAAGATGCAATGTAACTAAGCCAACTTCAATAGCAGTCCCCACTGAACCCAATCACCATCGTAAAGAACATTAGCCAGCGTGGTCAACTGTGAATAAACCAACTGATAATCAACTTCAAAACGTCAATTCACCTTACTGGCTAAGACTACTCTTGCATTAGTGGTGCATCGGCCGGGAATATTAATACACATGATTTAATACAGAGCAATAATATTATGACATCAGATACATTCAGTAGTTTACACAATACAGGCTATAGCAACATTAGTAGGAACCTTAGCTTAAGGCCAATGGCCCCAGGCGACCCTCCTCAGGGTATCAGGCTACGTTAAGCTACTGTCAGCAAGGTGGAGAGAACTGCCCACTGTAGTAGCTCTAGTAGGGTCCGTACATTCAATACTTATTGCTCACTGTTTAGCAAGACTTGTGGGACAATCAAGAAGGCAATAAGTTGCAGGCTATTAAAGGCACTCTCCCAGAATGGCACTCAGCTTGTCGCCGCCGTAGCGGGGGAAGAGGTAGAGTTAGCCCGTTTGCGTATTGGCCACACCGACCTTACTCATTGTTTTCTTTTGTTGGGGCGGGGGAGGGGGTTGATATCCCTGATGAATGTCATTGGTGTCCCCAGTTACTCAAGGTCCATCGATTGTCACCATCTTGATGGTATTCATCGCCGTTTCCGCCTTCCGTGAGACATTGCGTGTCAACTATAGGTGATGAGTCTGTCCTCCTTTCAGAGGATTTTTCAATTTTTGCAGGAGGTACAGACTATACGATAAAACCTCGATTTGGGGTTTGGTTAACATCTCTCTGTAATATGTGGCATAGTGGCAACTCGGGCCACTGCACTGAGACTGGCGCTAATGACCTAGCTATCAACATGCCATTAAACCGCAACCCCCCCACTCATTACTACGCAGCAGCGCGAGAAATAGTACGAGATTTTCGCGAGATGCATCACAAAGCTGAAACGCGCCTGACGTCGCTACTTCCTCACTGCGCCATGTTTACTGATTCTTGCATATCAGTGGCTGTTAATTTTGCCGGATGAATTGAATGAGTCTTCCCAAAGCTTAACTAAAAACGAATGGGCATAATTATCAAAAGTATGCCGGACCGTTCCAAACGTTTAAATTATTATACAGCGCATTAGTTACGTAAGTCCAAACAACAATACGACTGAAAATACGCAACGGTTGTTGTATCGTATCAACAGACGGGAAGCACCGGCAGTACTGCTAGTGCGCCATTGTTTAGGTTTGGAACCAACGATGCCACCGACTATGGCATCTTGGGTAATCTAGGTTATGTGTACTTTACGACCGGAAATAGTTCTACTGTTAGCTCTGACGCGTTGCATTGAGTGGATCGACCCAATAGTGTAAAGTTCCTGGTTTTATCATCTTGTGGAGACGTTTAAGTCGTGATGTGGTTAAGGTTGTGGCTATCGTCGGTTACAGGGCCGGATCTTAGTTTCCATTTTTTCCTTGAACACCTCGAATATCGGTAAAAAAAGTAATTCATTAATTAGAAAAAAAAAAAAGGATTCCCGTATTCAGATTCCTTAGTGACTTTAGCTTTAGTGACGCCAAATTGCCCATGTATCGCGTTTTATTTATAAAACAAGATGGAGCGTTAGTTCATAGTTTGATCGTGCATATTTGCAGTCTGCAGTTTTCAGTTCATTCCCTTTTTTTAATTTTATTTTTAGTTTTCATATTCCTTGGATAGCTTGTAGTATAAGGGCACGTTTACGCAACCACTCGCTTTTGCATTCTCGCAGCTAGAAGCTAGAAATCACCTCAAATTCCATCATGGCGGCGGTTTTATGTCTGCCGCCTCGCAACGAAAACAGCAAATAACGTGAGTTCAGAAGCGTTTGGGAAAATTGTTTCGTCATGAGGAATTCTTTATATTATTAGCACGGATTATAAGACTGCAAGTATTTACTCAAACGATGTCGGATTTAGCTAATCCATTTAGCGTTGTTACCATGGCGATGTCACCTTTGCCATCGCGATTGAGTTCTAGCTGCGAGAATGCAAAGGCGAGTCGCTGCGTAAACGCGCCCTAAAGCTGCAACGCAACTCGTATGGTGTATTTCCGTGGTGGTCGTTAGAAGCCAGTAAAGATCAGTGGGGGAAAAAAAAGCAAAAGCAATCTGTTAGAAAAGCCATTAACTTTTCCCATATACTTACTCGTAATGCGTAGCTTCTGCAGATACGTTGTACCTGGCTCCTTCTTTTCGGATTTTCCACACGTTGCAGACAACAAGAAGACAGAAGAAAATATTCAGTAGCAGAATCAAACTAAACGATACATACAGAATCGTTATTTGGGATATATTAAGACCCGCACGAAAATAATTTCCGTAGCTATGATGAACAGGTAACGAACGGTGGTTGGTAATTAACACGAGAAACATGATAACAGTTGGTAATCCGATGGCGTACGACAACGAGTAAAGTATGCTTTGTCTATACTGACATGTCCCGTTTTGGGCGTTCAACAACAAGCGCTTTGGGTGGAAGGTACGCCACATGTTAAAGGAGATGACATTGAACCAGCAGAATGCCATGCGCAGGCAAAAATACGTAAATAACAACACCAGACACTCGTAGTAATTGTCCATGTCCGTCGTGTTGATTAGAAGATCGCCTGTAAAATATCCGGCGTATGCCAGCATGTGACAGAGAAAAAGATAATCCTTACGAAAATCCTTTGTGGAACACGAACACGTAATCAGGGCCACAATGAGACAGAAGACACTTATTCCGCTCGTAATAATGTGTGACAAGTCGACGACTCGCGGGTCCAAAGTGGATTCTAGCGCCTTCGCAGGCACACATGTGTAGGCTTCGTCTCTTGTTTTCAAGATCTTGAAGTAGCGTGCTGGAAGAGTTAAGTTGCGTGAAATATCCAATAGAGTATTGTTGTTTTGTAGCTCAAAATCGCCAGAAGTTAGTTTCCATTTGAAGCAAGATTTGAATTTTAACGAAAAGGTGTCACTGAAATTCTTGCCAACCAGCCACATTTCACGTTGAAAAGAAGTGTTTAATCCACTTGCCTGTATCATGACTGGTTAGGGAAATGTTTGATATTGGCTCTATTGTATTTAGGACGAGGCCTTACAAAAAGACCAGAAGTTTCCAGTGTCATGACTAAGTTATTTCCTCTAAACCATTATTTAAACCTCTCAAGCGTTTTAACCACAAATCATTACAAAAATATTTTAACGTTCTCTTTCCTCAAACCAATAAGCTTGAAAAGTAAACGTACATAATAGATTTTTAATTAGGTAAGTAGTGGGAATACCCTTCATTTCAGACAAAAGCTTGTGAACGTAGTCGTTTATGTAGGCAAAATTAGACTCACCTTGACCTTGAAGAGACGCACTGGTATATATCAAGAATCGGCTTTTAAAAGCCACAAAGGGCGCACATTTTTATTAAACGGCAATGTTTCGCACCCCAAATTGGGACCGTTTTCAGGTAAATAAATTCAAACAACAGCTTAAGTCCTTAATACATTACAAAAAACACACAAAACTGAAATCTAAAAAGTTATCAACGAGGCTGCTACACTACAGATGAAACTGCGTGTAACTTATGCTCATGTCATGGCACTGCAGAGAAAAACAGAAGGGCGTCATAGTGAAGCCGATGCTGTGAAGAGTGATTTCTTAGACCTAAAACGCGCGATTTTTGTTGTTGGAGAAAACAACGTTATTTTAAGCCTAAGAAATCCACTCTTCCGTTGTTTTTCCCTCCATTTTTATGTAGTGCACCTTGTAGTTATGCCCTCCAGAACCCATACTGGTGCCAATATGGCGGCAAATGTCACTACTCTATTATGGTTTCGGCCGGGATTCCGTCAAACCTCCAGAGGTATGATTTACAGATTAAATTTTGCAGCAAAATTTACCCACTGACTGCATGATGTTCAAAAGTGAAAGCTGGAGGATCGAACGTTATAAACCTTAAACCGTTGCTTTTTTTGGGGGGTAATCAATATGTCATTTCTTTAAACAGGGCGTAGCAACTCTGCATTAACGACAAGAAATATATTTATGCATAACACTGCTTGGATCAAATATTCGGCACAGGAGATGATTACCAAAATATGTTGCGAATTAAACACAGCAGCGATTGCGTCAAATGACAAACTATAGCTTGCCCAACTCACCTACTAAGTAACGGTGGATGACGTGGTTTGTTAGGGACATGTGTTTGAATTAACCACATGCGTCTACAAGGAAATTTGGGGGGGGGGGGCCCGTTGTACAAAATTGACAACTATTCATGGCGTTAAAACTAATACTCAAGGAAAAACTCTTTTTTTTACCTTTACCGAGAGATACAAAATGGGAGTGTCTTTACAACTCATCAGCTAGAAGACAAATACATTGAGAAATGGAAATTTATCTGTAGGGCCAATGCAGGTTGTTGTTTTTAAAAAGACAGTCCAGACTTCAGGAGGAACCCCACAGCTCTATTTTAAAATTGTAAATGGTAAAATCTTTCGACCATCATAATTATTTTCTCTCACACTTTAATGAAAAGTAAAAACATGATGATACAAACAAACAAAAACATTCGCATATAACAGCTTCTCAATCATTAATTTGAACAATACATTATCTGAAACAGTGATAAACATTTAAATATTCCCTCCAACCTTGTTATTAAGAAGTTATCCGTTTTTAGTAGAAAGAAAAAATGTCATACGGCGTAATGAATCATTCAATATGAGTTATGGGGTGAGTGATTAAGATTTATTTTCAAGTTCAAATTATAAAGTTGCCATTACACGAAGTTCATTACGTGTGTGGTGTTTTTACTTGTTTTTTTAGTGTGGCGCTGATAAACACAAACATAATGAATGATAATTTTCCCATTTCTTAATTAATTACCTGCGGAGTTCCTCCTGAATGCGGAGTGCTGAGAGTCTTTTCATCAGTCTTTCCACTGTGCGGTACATCACACAGATGTTAAACAAACCCCAAATCTAGATCTTATCATACATCTGTATCTCCTTCAATAATTACGAAACCTCGGACAGGAGAAAAGACTTATCGCCCAACTGACGCTCTAAACCTTGAGGAAGATCGAAACGGCGATGAACGATATCAAGATGGTGACCATCAAGTATGTAATTCATTTTGCGCGTTTGTAGTTTGAGAATTGTTTGAAAAATATGATAATAGGGTATCGGTATGAATGAAGGTCATTGCAATTTAGAGTTTGTGGAGGGAGGGGGAGGGGAGTTAACAGGGAGTGATTAAGCTTAGTTATGGGCCAGACATGTGAAAGTTTGCAGGGATAGTATTTCTTTCCTTTTAAGGAATTCGTTTTGTACGTTTTTATTGCGTTACGTTTTTTTTTTTTGCACGCTGTATTTGGTTGTCGGTGTATGCGTTCCCGGTCGCGTGAACCGGAAGTGTCAAAAGTGTGGGTTATCGGCAAAAGTGTAGGGTAACTTGATAACCCACACTCTTTGCGATGACGCACACTTCCGGTGTTGGTTAACGGGGTTCAACCTACGGAAATTTAGCATGGCGTTGAGTTAGCGTGACGTCACAGCCGTGGTATAAAATATATTAACTGTCAAGGACCTAAACAAGGAAGCCCACATTTTCCTCTCACATTCATACAACGAGACTTGTTTGCACTAATTGTGTTTGCTTCTGGAGCAACCCGAATTTTCTAATTTCGTTCGTGGTAAACAATTTGGGTTGCGCTAACATCAATCCCGGATGCTTACATGTATTGGCATGCTTGACAACTAAGTAGCTAGCCTTGTCTTTGACCAGAACCCTCCAGTGGTCCAACTTGAGGACCCTGAGCTACCTCCTGTACTGTTCAAAATAAATGTAGGGGCATGCGTTAGGCCCACATTTAATGCCATACACCACACCTCTAACGCTGTCTCCCACTGGATTAAAAATGGGCATTAGTCTCATAAATTGTTTTTTTTTGGCAAGCTACAAAACATTATTTACTGCCGAAGAAATTTTTTTAAATTTTTCGAAATAGCCAATTTATTAGGTGTGACGTACTGCTTCATATTTTTTTTGTGTTTAAGAAAATAAGTCTTATATACGATGACATTCGGACAAACAGTTTATGACACAGACAGTCTTTCGTCTGAAGTTTAGTGTAGAGCATATGGATTTGTGTCCTCTAGGCGCTCGTAGAGTATTAAATAAATAAATAACAGACACTTCTGCTATAGGGCAGTGACACAACATAGTATTATTGTATATAACTCCATGCTGGAGCCAGTTACTGAGTTAGCTGCAAGGGTCACTGGAGGGTGAAAAGAAGGGCGTCTTACTGAAGACAATGCTGTTAAGAGTGGATTTCTTAGGCCTATAACGCGCGATTTTTGTCGATTTGTTGGCAGTTGCTGACATTTTTAAGCAAGTACTCGCACTTAACCTATCTTAGGCTAATTACCAACTACCCTATAAACTAGCACAGAAGAAACACAAAAGCACAAGATGACATACTGTACCCAACCAGTGACGTAGCGCAAAGGGAGTGCCCAATCAGAGTCATGAGAGCGTAAAGGCTGGAACTACAAATTATACCGCTGAGTCACCCCTACAGTAACCAATTGCCGTTTTCAGGAACCAGGTACCAGTCGCAACGTGCGGAGGAACGCTAAGAGCCACAACCGCTGGATCGACCCCCATCACCAGAAACGAAATGCCGTTGCGAATGCTGAATTACACTCATAACAATGTTTTGGTCATAACAATGACACCGTGGTTTTAACAATGACCAATACTGAATTAGGCCTAGTCGCCTTCATCTTTGGCAGAAGTATACAGTTTGGCAGAAGTATACAGTATGGCAGAAGAATCGTGTCATACCAAGGTTGACGTTCAGCTGAAGTATGTCATTCATGTCATTTTATCATCCATCCCCATGTGACTTTTGTAGTCGGATTGTAGATCCCCCCCCCCCAAAAAAAAAAATGCTATTTACCCCGAAAAAACTGTAATTCGGTTAAAATTTGAAATGGTCAGTTCCTTTTTATTCGGATGAATAAATGTCTGTTATTTTTATGCTTTTGATGGATTGTACAATCAATCCTATTTTGATATATTAGGGCCTATTTAGATGCCTACCCCCCCCCCCCCCGCATGCAACCATGTGTCTTTCAGATGATGCCTTATGTAGTATAGTGCTAGGCCTATATACCCGCAAGGAATGACACAAGTTTTTGCAGGAATCGCTTTTCCTTTATGATTGACGTGTGCTAATCCTTCCAACTTACCAGTCTGGATTCTGTTCTGCTTATAATTGTGTTCATTTCGAACACCTTTACGTCGTTTAACTGGTGTATCTTGTACATTTTCACCATCCGAGTTTCGGACATCGTCAGTGTCAGCTATGTTGGTCTGCAAGACACTCTGGGTAAATGCCGCTTGGTGTCGAGTATGACAAGGTCACAAGTGGCATGACTTAATACCTTTTGAAACTCAATAAAAGGTTTAGATGCTCTAATACAGTGAGACGAACTGCAGGTTTTAGACCTTTTTCAAACTCAATGGATGTATGGCTGATGTTGCCGCCTTTCTACACTAGCACTTCGTCTTCGTCAAAATGTTGACTAATGCACTTTTCAAGCTCAGTGATAAGTGGATTTCGACACTACCCGAATGTCATACGCGTTCGAAATCCTTTTAACTTTACAAAAAAAAATCGACAAACCTCGCAAACCAATTCTCGTTTTGGTTACGTGCAGCAATTAAAAGGCAAAGTCAAAGGGTTTAGCGAACGTTTAACCGCACCCGGTCATCTGCCCGACGGAGCCCTAAGGCCCTATGTCTGCAGCACCCGGAATGGATTCCCAGGTGGTCAGCCATCCAAGTGCCAAACGGGGCCAATGCTGCTTAGCTTCGGCGATGTGACAAGAACCGGTGTTTCCAGCACTGCAAGGCACACCATAAACTTGACTCCTAATACAATGACTATGGAGCCAAAGTTAGGTAAGTGTTGTTGCTTTGTAGTCAATAAACGGCGATTTAGTATGTTATCTGGTAATTATTATGCTGGGGAAATACTTGAAGCAAATCAACAAACACAATTCTCACCTTGCTTGCACTGTATGTTAGTAATACAACACATAAATTTCCAACCTGATGAATTTCAATGGAAGAGAAACATACTTATTCGGCTTCAAGTCGTTAGAAACACAGAAGTTGTTTTAAAAGGTCCACACACGTTGATTGACCAAAGCGAGTGAATTCTGCGGATATAAACCTTTTCCACGTAAAACATACTTTTTTCCTATACGAGTCACAGAAATTCGACGCGATGTCACATATGAACTCGGGGGTGGGGGAGGTTGAGGCTATGTCACATCGCCAGAGGTTTACCCATTGCCCACGATTACCTGTGCTTGAGTTTTGTTGGGTTGGGTGACTTTTTCGGAAGCGTATAGGTCGGGTACGCGTCCCCCGTCAAAACTGCGTTACTCGCGGACGACCCGTTGTCCCACTTGTCCAAAGTTAATTTTAGAAACTAAATTCGGGGAATCGAGAGTTTCTGGCTTACTGGGATTCGCTCATAATTTTAGCTGTTGTTGCCATTCCTTTGTTTGCCCAAGGGTATGCAGGAGATATGGATTGTCGACGACACGACATCAACGCAAAGGCGACTTCATTTGCAACAAAATTACGACTCGTTCGCGCTGAAAAACATATGACTGCCTTAATTGACCCGTACAGGTACGGATGTTTCACCCATATGGGTCCCCGTATGTTTTACTCGTATGGGTCCCGGTACGTTTTATCCGTACGGATACGGATGTTTTACCCGTATGGGTTCCTCGTATGTTTTACCTGTACGGGTACAGATGTTTTACACGTATGGGTCCCGGTATGTTTTATCCGTACGGGTACGGATGTTTTACCCGTATGGGTTCCTCGTATGTTTTACCTGTACGGGTACGAATGTTTTACCCGTATGGGTCCCGGTATGTTTTACCTGTACGGGTACGGATGTTTTACCCGTATGGGTTCCTCATATGTTTTACCTGTATGGGTACGGATGTTTTACATGTATGGGTCCCCGTATGTTTTACCCGTACGGGTACGGATTAGCCGTGGGTTTGGTTGGGTTGGGTAGGATTATCCGCAACTTTACTAAACAGGTAGTATTATTATTATAAATCAACGTACGAATCTTTGGTTCGTTGAAGGTGAACGACATATTTTTGGACGCACTCTTCAGGTTTGCTTCTTTTGCAAGATTTTTTCCACCTTTGCATGGAACCTTGTGAGGTTTTATAATTTCTTTTTCGACCAGAATTTTATGTAAAATATTGGTACACATGCCACGCGTTAGCATTTTTTTCCTTATGTAAAGTTGTATTTCCCTTTACCTTGGAAAGGCATTAGTCAATGTCATGTATTCCAAGAAAATTCCTTTATTTGAAATTCTGTTTTGAAGCTAAACCAAGATCGTCATCGTAATTCCCCATTTTCATATAAACTATCAATGACAAACGTAATTCCTTTCTTAATCCATTCACTTTCGAGACTTTACTGAGGTTAGTAAATGGTGCACTGCTTTTTATTAGTGAAGAAAAGACTGCTTTTATGCAAATTCAAACTTCCCATCAACAGCTCTATGGACATGGAGAAATTTTCATGCGTACTTCAACATGTCTAAGTGGTGATGTATGTATGAAGGACAGTCCTAAACTCAAGTTTTTAAAGCAGTTTAAATATCTTGGGGTTATGCCTGACTCAAATTGGAAACTTTTAGTTCATATTGAAAACTTGACAGGCAAAATGAAATAAATTTTGCCAAGTTGTATTTTCTAAAGAATATTTTGAGTAGCTCGAACAAAATATACTATACGGTGCATGGGTTTATCTCACGTTTGGTATGGCGTTGAAATTTAATGGGTTCACTAGCAACAACCATTTACTTAAATTACACAAAAAATGCAAAACAAGATTATTCAAATACTTTTTAAAACTAAGCAACTTTTAAAAAGGAACAATTTTTTTTACTGTTAAATTTATTAAAGGTCAAGCAAGTTAGATATTTTACAATCATTGTTAAAAACTACATTGATGCAAGAATATCTGGCAGCTACTACATCTAGTCACAAGTGCAACACTAAAAGAGTTAACCTTTAGGAAGTTGTATGGCATAACAAATATGGTAGACGACGTAAAAAATACTATTTACCTAAAAGATTTAATAACATTCCCATCGGTCACCAAACACGAGGCAAGGTTAAAATTCTTGTTAAAAATTAGCTGTTACATTGCGAATAACCAGGACTTCGTCTCCTTTTGTGTTACTGCCTAAAAGGCTTTTGACTTGGCTATGAAAATTGATAAATAAATATGGATGCAAACCTATTTACGTTGCCTTTTGGACCTAAATTGTCGGGCTATCCAGTCGGGGTATTCAAATATACTTCCCTTTACCGTACTGAATTCCCTCCAATAAAGCCTCCTTCTGTGGTTAGGGGGTTATGAGCTCTGTTCGCCACTGCATACTCTGAGACAATGTAAGAGCCCAAATCTGTACAACAAACCTTTCTTTAAGACGCCCACGCATTACAATGTAGAGAAGTCTTCGGCCGAAGCAATATAACATCTAATGTGCATTGTTAATGTAACAGTACTATTCCTTACAGTCTTAAGTACTTGATTCTTAACTGTTGTACATATAGTACTACTTTGTCCATACTTCTTATTCTGTCGGTTAAACAAATAATATCCCTCTATTGTTAAACCGATTTGCAGCCTCTTGTGCGATTGTAATTGTCGTAGCTACTCAAAAACCTCTCTACTGCGAACTCCTTCACCTGTATCCTTCCTCTTCCCCTTTTCCCTTCTTCCTTCAGCCTTTGGCGAGAAAACATGCGAAGACGCCATTACTGTCGCCATGTTTTGTGCCTTTTATGGGCCTAAAGATGAACGCTAATAATATTGCAAAGCAACATACGTCACTACTTCGTGGTTACGCTGTAAACAGCCGTAATAAGTGTGCCATAATAACCTAATCCTAGGTTTGCTCCGATTTATTATGGGGTTTTACCCACGTCGTAGTTGGTAGTTAAACGGCCGATCAACCCGCTTAAAGGGAAGAAGCAATTGACAGGATGAAGGAGGCAATGCAAATAGAGAGTGAGTACGGCCGACTCGTTTATATTTGGTGCCAATAAAACGTTGACCATCCCCACAGTACACTGCTTGAGTTCCTTTACACCGTTTCACGCCTTGTTGTCACTCCCTGTTCTGTTAAGACCACGGGTGCCTCTACGATTTATGTCGTAGGCCAATGCGTTTCACACGTAGTGAGGCCTTAAGAGACCGTACCACGCTCTGCCGTGAGGAAAACGGCGACGTTTCTCACCATGTTGGAGCGTACACAAGTCAGGCCCTACATAGCTCCTGACATAAATGTCATCCTGCCTGAGTGGGGATTCGAACCCACGACCTTCGAAACCTTTCTTTTTTTTTAAAAATTCGAAGGTCGTGGGTTCGAATCCCCACTCAGGGTGTCTGACATTTAAGTCCAAAACGCAACGTAAATATGTTTGCATCCGTATTTATTTAACACTTATCGAGCCCAATTGGCTATCTGTCCTGTTTATAATTATGAAAATTGTAAGCTGGTAAAGTATTGTTCAGTTTCTGTAAAGCGGATATTTTGGATTGTAAATTGTTCTTGCTAATGATGGTGGGTTGGATGGTTAGCTGTATAGAGCAGTGACATTTGCCGCCATTGGCACCAGTGTGGGTTTTGGAGGGCATAACTGCAAGGTGCACTACATAAAAATGGAGGGGAGAATAACGGCAGAGCGGATTTCTTAGGCTTAAAATAACGTTGTTTTCTCCAACAAAAATCGCGCGTTTTAGGTGTAAGAAATCACTCTTCACAGCATCGGCTTCAGTATGACGCCCTTCTGTTTCTCTCTGCAGTGCCCCTTGCAGCTAACCCATTAAGGCTCCAGATAGAGTTATACACAATAAAACAACGTCGTGTCACTGCCCTATACTTTTATATTTTAAACTGACCTGCACACACAAGCCATTTTTAGCTTCGTAAAGGTCTTCGGTAAATCACAATAATTTTTTTTTTAATAACAAGTTGTCACCGATGATTTCTTGTGAACCAGAATTTTTTAATTTCCCCATAATGGCTCTTCTCTGATGTTAATTTGCAAATTCTGGCTACACGTACTCTTAAATTTCAACCTATTTAAAACATTTACCCAATAAGTTTGCTGTTGATTGTGGAACCTCCTTACCGATAATTTTTACTTGCTTTTCTTGAAATTCAAACAAGCACAGACCTCCAAATTTTGAAAACTCAACTTCAAGCAAACTTTTTAAATTATCATTTTCATCCCTGAAACGTGTCTTTGCCCAAGAAATACAAATAACTTCAATAAACAAACCATTTTCTTCATTTTATTGTATATATTGATTTCCTTTGAAGAGTCCCAAATTCATTTTGTCCGAAAAACTGTAAATATGTTCCTTTTACCACTTCAACTACAAATTTTAAAAAAATGTCCACAACATTAGTGCTTTGCTTTAGATGTCGTTTGCCCCTTCAACTATTGTATTATCCCTTCAACCGCAGAGGGGTTTTTCTTTTGAGTTGAACCTATAGGTTAGTGACATGATTCGATCTTCCACTCTCTCTGCTTGTAGGCCAAGACTAACAACTGGTGGCGCTTTGCTCGCTTCTCTCCTCAGGTTTTCAGAGACCCCTCGGTAGTAAAACAAGTACTTTGTATTGAGTAGCCTAATAAAATTTGGCCACATGAAATGGCAATGTTATATTCAATGTGGACTTTGTCACAATCTCGTGTGAATATTTTAACTTTTGTTAATACGCCTAAAAAACTGTACTCATCACTGTACTTTATCATTTTGCTAACTTGTGAAGGCGTGATACACACATTTTTTCCCCGATAACATTTTTTAAAATTATCACGATAATCGATAATATCTCGATAAAACAAATCTTGAGGCCGGAATAACCATTTTAATTCTGGTAATTAAAAACAAAAACCTTGTGTGAAGCCTACAGTGCAACCTTCACGAATGTGAATTATATGGCACTCGCCAGTGGCCAGTAGATATGAAAATGCACTTGCAATTGTCCATTGCTTCCACTGCACTTCCGGTCCGGCACTTCCTTGTTGATTGTTGCCATCTTGATGGTTTTCGTCGTCGTTTCCATCTTCCGCATGACATTGTGCGTCAATTGGGCGATAAGTCTGTCCTCCTGTCCGGTGTTTTTCAATTTTTGCAGGAGGTACAGATGTATGACAAGATTTATATTAGGGGTTTGAATAATATCTCTGTAATGTGTGATGCAGTGGCAGCCCGGACCACTGCACTGTGACTGAGGTTGGCGCTAATGACCAAGCTGTCGCAAGCTGCTCAGCAAGCTGCTGTTCCCCAGTCATTGTTTGTCGATGACTTCGGCCTGCGCTTTCGGGCAGCTCGCATGCAGACCTGCGAGCGGCAGCTACAGCTGGCGATTAACAAAGTCCAGACCTGGGCGGTCAGTAATGGTTTCCGGTTTTCTCCGGACAAGACTGTGTGCATTCACTTTTGCCGCCAACGAACACTGCACCCAGATCCTTGCCTGTACTTGGGGCAGGCGCAGATTCCTGTTGTCCCACAGGCACGTTTCCTGGGTCTAGTGTTCGATTCCAGGTTATCTTGGCTTCCACACTTGCGCCAACTTAAAGACAAGTCTTTGCGGACACTTAACATCTTGCGAGTTCTGTCGGGCACTTCATGGGGTGCCGATCGCACTGCCATGTTGCGCCTCTACAGAGCCCTTGTCCGCAGCAAACTTGATTATGCGTGCATGGTGTATGGTTCGGCTAGTGACTCGACTCTCCAGGTGTTGGACACTGTGCATCACAGTGGCCTGCGTGTGGCGACTGGGGCATTTCGAACTTCTCCAGTGGTCAGCCTCTATGCTGAGGCCTCGGAGCCACCTTTGGCCATTCGTCGGCGGAAGCTGGCCATTCAGTATGCTGTGCGTTTACGTGCTGTGGACTCCAGTCCTGCTTGGTCCATGGTTTTTGGGCCAGACTTGCGAGTCGGTAGACGCAGGGTGGGTAAGGGTGATTTCCGCGATAGGCTCCAGCAGTCCTGTCAGGAGATAGCCTTTGAAATGCCCACCGTCTTGAGGCTGGGGGGGATGCCAGTGGCCCCTTGGCTTGTCTCAAGTGGCATTTTCATTTTCGCTCTGGCGTCCCTCCCGAAGGGTTCCACTCTACCAGCAAGGTACTTACAGGAGTTCCGGCGGCTGTGTTCTCAGTACGCCGGTTATCAGCGGCTGTTTACTGATGGGTCGAAGTCAGACGCTGGCGTGGCTTGTGCTTGTGTTTGTAAGGGAGTGACGGTTGCCCATCGCCTTCCATCAGGCTATTCTGTGTTTTCTGCAGAGCTTTTGGCTCTCGGTTTGGCGGTGGAATGGATCCTTGGCCTTCAGGGCACGCATTTCATTATCTTTAGCGATTCCATGAGTGCCCTGGAGTCCTTGGCGAATTACAATCCTCAGAACCCCTTGACACAACGTGTCCAAGCTTTGCTTTCCCGCTTGCCTGGCCAGCGGAAAACCGTGCTTTTCTGCTGGATCCCGGGCCATGTTGGGATAGGTGGAAATGAGCAAGCGGATTCTGCAGCAAAAGGGGCCCTTTCTGGCCCTCTCGGAAGGGATCTCAGCCTTGTTCCCTCGGATGCTTTTCCAACTCTGCGTCTGAGGTTACACGCTTTTTGGCAAGCCTCGTGGGATGGACAGGACGGCAATAAATTACGAACTATTAAAGGCACTGTTGAGGAATGGCACTCGGCGTGTCGCCGCAGTCGCCGTGAGGAGGTGGTGTTGGCCCGTTTGCGCATTGATCACACTCGACTTACGCACTGTTTCGTTTTGCGGGGGGTTGACCCTCCTGAATGTTATTGTTGTCGGCGGCCACTTACGGTCCGGCACTTCCTTGTTGATTGTTGCCATCTTGATGGTTTTCGTCGTCGTTTCCATCTTCCGCATGACATTGTGCGCCAATTGGGCGATAAGTCTGTCCTCCTGTCCGGTGTTTTTCAATTTTTGCAGGAGGTACAGATGTATGACAAGATTTAGATTAGGGGTTTGAATAATATCTCTGCAATGTGTGGTGCAGTGGCAACCCGGACCACTGCACTGTGACTGAGGTTGGCGCTAATGACCAAGCTGTCGACGCGCCATTAAGCCTCATCCCCCCCAAGCTGTCGACGTGCCATTAAGCCTTATCTCCCCCCCCCCATTGCTTCCAAATAAATAATTTAGAAATAATTTAGCAGTTGTGCTACTACTTAATGCTTAAGTATTGTCTGCATTAAACTAACTCTCCAATCAGCTAAAGTGGCTAGCAACAGTATTGGACACTTGGTTGGAGAGCCCTTGTAATTCCGCACGAGAATGCCGCAAACCGCTTGATTCTATACCACGCGCCATGGCTGTTTGGTGTGACGTGCATATCACGTGACTAGGCTAATCCAATCAGACGGCCAAACAGCCGTTGTTCCCGTTCGTCATTGGCTAACTCATGGTGACGTCGCAGCAAACAGCCATTGCGCATGGTTTAGCTATTACGATTTCCGTGATATGACAATTTAAGCATCGGGGTTTGCACGATGATTCGATACGTCAGAAAAAGTGTGATAAGATAATCGACGAAAATTTTTATCGCGATATTATCGAAATATCGATTATCATGCCACCCCTACGTACGTCATTGTGTGGAAGGGGTTAATGACAAATTAAATAAATTACTACAAAAATTAGTATGTTGCTTAAATTTTTAACCAATGTAACCATTACTTAAATCGTTTCCAGTCAGCCTGGCCTAACACCTAAAGTAAGACTGGAAATAAGCCAATGAAGAAGCCAGGAATAGCTAACCAACTCTCATTCTAGGAATGACTAACTGATAGCAACAAATAAAGTTATAACCAGTGAAAGTTCGTAGATACCAATTCAGGTTTTCTACTTGCTTCGATCTACTTGCAGCATAGCTGACAGTCCTGTGTGCTGCAGTGCTACATGCTACAGTAGACCTCCAGGCCACCTCGTTGTGTGCCGTCACGTAGCACAGCTCACAGTGACGGGCTACACAAGGTAGGAGAAATAGATGGCCAACAGGATGGTCAGCTGAAGCATTCAGAAAAGCAAAACTTCTGAAGTTATCATGTGTAATACGCATGCAGTGTGAACCGTCTGCGATAAAGGCATTACATTATGGAGTTACAAAATTCATGATGGAATCCTCCTATTTTATCTCTGATGGTAATCTGCAGACCGTCAGCCGGTTATCGGTAGTGTGCAGCAATGTAAAACATCTGAGTTATCAGGAAATACGGAATTACAAAAATTAATGAATGATGACGCCCCTTTTGTCCCTAATGATCATCAGTAGCATGCAGCAATGTAAAACTTCTGAAGTTATCAGGCATTGCAAAGATGCAAAATACATGATGGATGAAGTCTTCTCTTTCTTCCTTGATGGTCATCCGTAGAAAGCCTTACGGTAGGGTGTCTGAGGCTATCAGGTATTGTGGAAATACAAATACATGATGGATGTTCGCACCTGATGGTCATCTATATGGGGCCTGACTGCAATCTGGAACACAGAGCAATGTAAAATGTCTGAGGTTATCAGGCATTGCAGAGATACAAAATACATGATGGTTGAGGTCTTCTATTCTGTTCCTGATGGCCATCCAACGGGACCTGAGTCCAATCTGGAAGACGCA
>JAHWFP010237386.1:23199-39088 GCA_023313725.1 Lithobius niger
GTCCAATCTGGAAGACGCAGCAATGTAAAATGTCCGAGGCCATCAGACATACAAAATACATGATGGGCGAAGTGTTCTATTTCCTTCCTGATGGTCATCTATACGAGGTCTGACTAAAATCTGGAACACGCAGCAATGTTAAAACGTCTGAGGTTATCGGCATTGTGAAGATACAACATACATGATGGATGAAACGTCTTAGTTTGTTTTCTGGTGCAGGTCATCTGTAGAGCGCAGCACTGAAAAACGTCTGTGGCCTAATCGGATTTGTGGAGTTACAAAAATCGTGACCCTTTCTTATCCCTTTCAACATAGCATGATTACGGGGATCCAGTCTGTTGCAGTTCTACATTTCGTTCTGCCACAAATCTTGAAGACTCCCGTTGATTTGGGGAACACGGACAAAGAAAATGGCATGCTGATTTTACTTTCTTCATTGAGGTTAGAAATACCGTCCATTTGCAGCGGTAGACGAAGACCAGCCAAATTTCGTGGGATTCACTAATTACAGCTATGGTGATAAGGAGTATGGCGGGACGGTTGAACGTAGTGGCACTAACGATGTGATCTAACAACGGAATAAGTCTTCCGAGCATCAGGTATCGGACGAGTTTAAAAAAAACAAGATTAGAAAGTAAGAATTTTTGTTAATTTTATTTCTTCCTACTGCAGGTTAGATTGTATGCAGATTGTATGAAATGGCGAGGGAGTTGGTGTTAGCCTGCTGTAGCCTGTATTTACCTTCATAATCCAGGCTGGGGTGGGTACGGGTAGGCATCAAATTTGCCATAGCGCCAGTATTTCCAATTACGAAGGGTGTAGTGCTAAATGATTATAATTATAAAGGGAGTAAAATGCAATAACCATGAAACTGATTGAAGTAAAGAAATTCACGTCGTAAGTTGTGAGAAAGTCGGACGAAAAAGGAGTTTCTCAGACTGCACAGTAGCTTTACGTACAAGTTTGAAGAATGCTTTGGCATGAAAATGGAACGTTAAATTCTTGGTTATGTACAAAAATGTCATATCGGTTATATACAAAACTGACAGTATGTGCCTAAAACCTACACTATTATACCTTAAGAGGTGATGTTTCAATTAACACAACCAACACTTCGAGCAGCCAAAAAATGGACTAAAACTCTCATTGATGACGGGAGAGCACATCTTTACCGAATTTCAACCACTTGAGTGAGACAAGTTTCTCATTGCTTAGAATACTTTTCTGTAAAATATTCTTATTTTTTTAAACTCAACACAAAAAAAATGCTTTTGCCGGTCAACATTACAATGGTTTCAGAGCCTTCGTCACTTCCGGTAACTAAATTAAGGATGAATTTTCCCCGATTTATGGATTTATTGCTATACAATGCGAACGTGGTGTAAGGTCGAGTAACTTCATTCCTTCAAAACAGTCAGTGTGCAGAAGCACATAAAACGACCTTCTGCTCCTGGGTTTTCATCTGTCTCTATCCACATTAATTTTTAACCTTCGATTGATTTTATACTTTCAACATTGATTCTATAACCTATTTGCGGATATAACTTCGTAAATCAACAAATTGGTACAGCGGTTATTGACTCAAATGCGCCCCGTAAACAGCTCCCCACGTTTATGAGTAAAATTTTACTGGCCTTAGAAAAAAAAAACACATATCTGATTAAATCAGACACTCAACTTACAGTAACTTACACCCACTTACAGTTACTCAAAAACAAGCTATACTTCTAAACCTGTTTTGCAATCACTAGCGTAACACGTTTAATTAATGATCGATGCCAATCCCATGAGGCATTGCAGCTTTTTTATTTACTTAAAGAAACTCAGAAAGTAATTTTTACTCATATGCGTGGGTAAAATCGACTCTGAAGTTGCTTTAGCAGAGCAAACGAGGCTTTAAAATCGCATTTATTAGGTGAAAAAAATACCTTTAAAATTCAGAAAACCAATTTTATTTTAAGATAGTGACTTAAAGGTCATGTTTACAAAGTCAAAACAAACTGAATCCATATGCTTAATACTGAAGCCATACGAACTTACTTACGACGCATGTATTCCTCAGATATGTTGTACTTGGCTCCTTCCCGTTGGATGCAATATATGTTGCAACCAACAAGTATGCAGAAAACGTTATTGATAATTAAAAGGGTGATAAAAGTGGCGTGCAAAATCCCTATTTGCACAGCGTTCAAGGCAGCCCGACGGTAAATATGATAGTTGCAATGTATCGGTAAAGGCAGGTACTGAGTGATGAGTACGATGGACATTATGAGTCCGGGCAAGCCGCATGCATACAAAAATGAGCACAAAACACTTTGGCAGACATAATTTTGGCGTGTTCCAGTTTGGGAATATAGGAGCACTCGTTTGGGGTGCAGAGTTCGCCACATATTAAACGTTATAACAGTGAGCCAACAGTATTTACTGCGAGCACAACAATAAACTAACAACAGAATGTATCGAGCCACAGGATTGCTAACGTCACACGTGACAATTACAAGAAATCCACCAAAATAACCGAGACTGGCAGTCATAAGACATACAACGGGATAAGACTTGCGAAAATTCTTCATTGTGCACGAATATAGAAAGATGTACAAAATAATAAAGAAGGCCATCAGTGCACGTTGAAGTATGTAGAACAGATCAACAGTTACATGTCTTGATCCGGTAATAGTAAAACATCCGGTAGGCACACGTAAGCCTCGTCTCCAGAAGTGGATATTTTGAAGTGGCCTGCTGCAAATGTCGAATTTCTAGAAATATTCAAAAGAGAGTGGTTTCTCCCCACCAACAAAAATTCGGTTGAATCTAGCTTCCACTTTATGCAAGTTTTGAACTTCAAGGAATATTCTGTGCTGGAGTTGATGCAGTCATTCTGCAAACTGTAAGCTTGAACCAAAAGTACGCAAAGCACCAACAGCAGTGCCACACACGTGAAAAACAACGAAGTTGTTGCCATCTCAAATGTTTCGCATTGAATGCACGTTTTTCAGAATTTAAAGTCTCTTACTAACTCTAATTTCCGTAATGTGAAATCAAAGCGTTAGAAACGTCCAACTTTTGTTTAGCTGATAATTTATAGAAGAGGTTTCCCTATTGTTTGCTTTACTTTGTTGTTTTCTGGAAGAAGTAATAATTCATCGAACATTATTATTTCCTTTTACCGGCCTTTGGTATCAAACTCAATCATTTTCACTGCAGTACGAACGGTATGCTTAAAAAAAAATAACACCAACATGTTTTGTTATTGTTTTGTAAATTTCATTCATTGTGGAATTTTAAGATCGGTTTCAACTGGCATGAATTAGGATTTTTCAACCCGGAGGAAATTGTTTCGTACATCAGCAAGAGGAGTAGTGTACGTACTCAGAATCACGTGTTTCGAACCAGAATAAATGTTAAAAAATGTGAAGTTTCATTCCAGCTACCACTTTATTATCATTTCCCTTGACGTAATTCAAAAAACAATTGAAGGAAGTAAAATTAAGGCGGTATCTTGCTGGAAACTTCGGCATTGTACTGTAGCTATTATGTGCGCGGTGTATCTTGAGTCCTGAAAGTATTTTACGAGCGACTACGTCTTCCTGGAGGGGGCGGCTTTAATCGACGGCCGCCATCGTTTTTGTAACCATCTTGGATATCAACAAGGCACTCTGCTGCCAAAAACATACAATCGATTATCTGGGGCGAACTCAAGATAGGCCGCGTATACTATAAATTCAGTGAATTTTTCCTTTTTTAGGAATGTATTTATATATTTTTCCCCTGTTCTTTCGTAATTTTTGTTTTACAGCTGCTATGTTTCCTAGGCATACTATTGAATTAATGCTACAGAATTCATACTTTTTTTTTTAATTTCACGTTGTAAATTTATGACCAACATGTGTGCATAAAATGTTATTGATAACTAAAACCACCAAGAATTTATAGGGTTGGGGAGGAGAATTTGTGACTGAGACCCGTACTGAAACGCTTTAGATACATTCACATTAGTTCAGTCTTAGTTTACAGAGGGCGCCATGTGTTTTATGTGGGAATTTCAACTCATATTTTAGCCTAAAATTAAACTAAACTAGACGAAACTATAGCTTATTATTATTTAGCCTAGCTTAGTTGTAATTTAGTTTACTTTAGATTTGGGCTGAAAAATGAGCAAAATTTACCAGATGGAACATGTGGCGCCCTCTGAAAACTCGGACTGAACTAATACGGACGAATCAAACATGTTTCGATGGGGTCTTTTTAGAGTTACAAATTCTCCTCCCAAACCCTATAAATTCTTGCTAAAACTAACAGGGTGCTTAAAATGATTACAAAATCCTTTAAGTTTCCTTTATAGAGCAGTGACAGCAACCTCATGTATTATATTACTCTATGCTTGAGCCAGTAATCGGGCTAGTTGCAAGGGAAACTGGTGGGGCCTGGTGGAAGCCTATGCTGTGAGAGCGGTTTTTCTTAGGCCTAAAACGCGCGATTTTTGTCCATTTTTGTCCACAACCTCCTGTTCCTGTTTCAACTAAAAATTCTAGGCATGACAAATTCATTGTATTCTTAGAGATTTCTTATTTGATTACTTATTACTTGTTCGATTCTTCAAGCTTTTCTGCTATCTTAAAAATTGAGAAATATTTCTGAAACAGTAGGGTAAAGAATTAACATTTTTGCAGTTTTTTTTACGTTGATTCCGTTCTTTTATTCCGCTTTCGTCCACTTTCATTTTGTTTGTCGAGTAGTATAAATGGACGAAAACAAATGAAAGTGGACGAAAGCAAGAAAAAGAGACGAAACCAACCAAGGTAAAAAAAAAACCTGTAACGACGATTCTTTTGTAAATGTGCCTCTGTCTTTATAGGGAATCATAATAAATCTATACGCAGTCTGTAAATATGATTTTAAACAATCAAACAAATTCTATCTCGTGTGTTTGGTTCGGTTTTAGGAGGGGCGATCGCTCCCCCCCCCCACCCCCCCTGGATCGGCGCCGGCTTTCATTTTACTAAGAGGCTTCGTTTGCCGATGTTTGCAGCATGTTTGTCGCTACAACACCGATCAGAGAATTTCACTGAAGCTTTTTTAATAAAATAAAATTCTAACTTATCAATACATTTTCTATCCATATTTGTTATTTATTTGTATTTATATTTGATCTAATAACAAATCTGTTGTTTGGAATGCTGCATAACTTGCATAGAGGTTGCATTCTAAATTATCAATACATTTTCTATCTATATTGTTATTTATTCATATTTATATTTCAACTGATAACAAATCTGTTAATTGGAACGCTTCATAACTTGCATTGAGGTTGCATTGATACCGAGAGCCCCTCCATGTGTTGCTATCGTCGCTGCTATAGAAACCAACGCCAATGGTTTTTCAACAATGGTGTCTTGTCAACCAGAATTTTATTATTTTCCTACAATGGTTCTTCTCAGATTATAATTCGCAAATTCTAGCTATAGAGCTGCGTCAACTGACGTCATATTGCTACAAGAGAGATACTTGCAAGGGGCACTAGATTGAAATGGTGGGTTAACCAACGGCACTTCTAGTAAAGCCAGTGCTTTGAGAGTGGATTTCGTAGGCTTAAAAAACCATTGTTTTCTCCAATCCCTTATGCTGCTTAGGTTGTAATTGGAAAATAAAGAATCCACTTGCTTAAAAATGTCAGCAACTGCCAACAAATCGACAAAAATCGCGCTGTTTTAGCCTAAGAGATCCAGTCTAATAGCATTGGCTTCAGTAAGACGCTCTTCTTTTCCCCCACCAGTGCACCTTGCAGCTAACCCAGTAACTGGCTCCACCATAGAGTTATATACAATAATACTACGTCGTGTCACTACCCTATACGAACTCTTAAATTTCAACTCATTTAAAACATTCGCCCAATAAGTTTGATATTGAACCTCCCTGCCTATAATTTTTAATTGCTTTTCTTGAAATTCAAACAAGAAGAGACCTCCAAATTATTCACACTTAGTTTTAAACAAACATTTCCAAATATAATTTTTAGCCAAGAAAATTCTCTTTACCCAAGATCGGCAAATAGCATCAACAACTGAACCAATACCTACCATTTTTAATCCTCCGTTCAGATAATTCGCAAATAAAGTTTTTAAGTTGTATTTTGTCTTGTTTGTTACCAAAAGAATTTAAGACATACAGATAAGTTTTTCATCCATGTGTCATTTGGAATTGGCAATGTGGTCCATACATGAATAAGCTTGAATAAGGCCAAACTCTCTATAATGGCAATTTTACCAAGAATTGTAACAGTTCTAAATTTCCACCTGCTTAAAAGAAGTTTAATTTGTTAACTATTTCTTGTATGATTAAAAATAGTAATAAACGAAGTACCACAATGGAGCATAATCCTTAAGAGTTCACAATGTTTGCTCCAACATTTCTTCATAGCATACAGGAATTTTTTCCAACCTTAGTATTTATGAAATTTCTAAAAGAAAACTTACTAGACTTGCCAGTATATTGAACAGTAGGCTAGACAAAAACGCGATCGTTTACGCATTTGATTCATATTTGGAACAACATTTTCTTTGTATTACTTTATGTACTTTAGGATCTAGACACACGCTAGTTTGTCGCGCCAAGTTAGGCAACACACATCACATCACTTCAATTGTCAAGGCTGTAAACCATTGTAGCGCGACGCCATAGGGTCAGTGCCTAATTTCCTGAAGCATAGTTTGGCACATTTCAAGTACTTGGGGAAAAATAATAATGCGGCACAAAAGCTTAAATTGTGGTAAAATAGAGAGCAATCACCCATCTGACAGAAATTACTTGTGTAGGAATGTCAGCTAAGTGGCTTTCAATGCAAAACTTGACCCTCAATAACGTTACAAATGTGTTACTAGTTTCTAATTCTCTAGTTTCTTTTTCTAGTCTGCGCATCTCCATGTTAATTCCCATAGGGTGATTATTCACCGATATCGAGATAGCAGAAGGCTACCAGCTAAGAAATTTGACGAATGGCTGCAGTACGATACGAACTACAGACCTTTTCTGGTTTACAGCTTCTGGGTGTAACGGGAAGGGCGTGGGATGGCGCGTAAGTGCGAAAGTATTGTTATAACCATTGTTAGTATTGTCGGCATCGTCTCTGATTGGACGGTCAAAGTTCGGACAATGACAACGTGACAGTAATACTGACGTGCGTATCTAAACACACGCTAGTGCGTCGTCACAAATCTAAACAACGTTGCCAAAGAAATTGTGTCCACTTCACGAAAAATAAAAAATAAATATCCAAATAAAGCCAACAACTGATAAAGATGCCACCAAGTTGAGAATGGCTCAGCCTCACAAAGGAGTGATATGAATTGAATAAAACAAAAAAAATTAAAAATTAAAACAAAAAACAAAAACTAATGAAGAAGCGTCTAAGTTGAGAATGGTTCGGCCTCTCGAAGGAGCAATATGATATAAAAATATTAGATAAATTACAACTCAAGCTATACTGTTGACGTTGCACTTTGTTAGACATCTGCAGGCTAGTTGAGTTAAATCTAATACACAATTAAAAAAAAAAGAAGTGATATCATATCAAAAACCACAACTGGTAAAAGTGACCGCCAAGTTTTGAATGGTTCGGCCCTTCAAATGAGTGATATCGACACACCAAAACATTCGCCAAGTTAATCGCACCGACTAATACTTTGGATGTTAAATGAAAACTTGAACAATGCTACCGAAAGTAGCAATGTTCTAGTTCTCATTTAACCTTCGAACTATTCGTCGGTGCGATTAACTCGGCGAAAGTTTTGGTGTGTTGATATCACTCCTTTGAAGGGCCGAACCATTCGGAACTTGGCGGTTCCTTTTACCAGTTGTGGTGTTTGATGTAATGGTTATAGTTGTGAGTTTTCCTCAGCAAATAGCATTGTTTCAGTTGGCACGTGTTGGCTTTTTTCTAACTATTTCAGTTTGATTACAATAACTCAATAGGCCTCCTTGCTGCATTTAAACGTGGTATAAAATACCCATGCAATGAATGGTGATGCTGACATTGAAGCAATGCGCCTTGTACTTGTTGATTATAACATTAATGTTTTGTTTTTTTTGGGTACATACCGGATGGCTACAATGAGGGCCAGATCTGTTCCATGTGCAACTATTTTAAAACTGGTTTAAGTTGCACAGGGTCTAACATTATTTTAGGCAATTTTAACCAATCCAAAATAAATTGGAGCACTTGGAAGGCTTCTGATGCTCCTCAGATGATTTTTTAGATCAAGTTATGGAGCTGGGTCTAAGCTAGTTGGTTACGAAACCTACTAGAGGTAATAGTATTCTTGACCTCATTCTCACCGATGGTTACCGTGTCGTTTTCGATATCGACGTCCTTGACCATTTCGTCTCTAGCGATCATTCCATGGTTCCAGCTCGCTTAAACATCCCCTCTTACACAGATTTATCCAGCCTTTCCAGTAAAAATAGGCAAATAAACTTTTCTGGGTTACGAAACCTCCTAATGGATTACCTCCTAATGGAAACCTCTTAATGGATTACATAATGAAGATTAACATTGGCTTTATTTGGGACTTGTTCCTTTCAAAGATCAACGAGGGCGTAACTTTAAATCAGACTTCCTCCTGTTACTCCACTTCTTCTAAGGTGCCTAGTGTCTTACAGAAATTATGCCGTAAGAAATTAAAACGTTCTACGCAAGTACCCCTCTGAGGATAATAGACTCGGCTATATTGTAAGTAGCAAAGCATACACTAGTAAAGTAAATGTCTTAGCTGAAGCAGCTGAATGTGAAGTTATCAAACAGGGTAACCTAACTGCCCTTTATGAATTCATGAAAACTAATTTCGGAAGCAAGCAATCAATACCCCCTCCTAAGGTAGGAGATACATTTTTGTCTGATGATTTCTCTAATGTAAATAAGTGTAATGTTTTTTTTTTTACTAACAATTGTATTGTTGACAACGGCGTTGTACCGCCGCTTCCCGATGCGTATGCCAACTTACCAAGCCCAGAGATAAACTTTTCACCCTCTAGTGCACTTTGTATTTTAAACTCCTTTAAGCCAAGTCGGGCTATTGGGCCTGAGGGATACTCTGCAAAATTCTACAAGGAAATTGCCGACGAAATCTGTGGTCCCTTGGCGTATATCTTTTCTAGGTCATTTGTCGATTGAGAGCTTCCATAATGTTGGAATACAGCCAGAGTAACACCTATCTTTAAAAAGGGTGCTGCCTCAAACCCTTCAAACTATCGCCCAATTGCCCGTACAGCCAATCTCTGTAAAATTCTGGAAATATTTATTAGCCATAACATGTTGATATTCGTTAACGATAATGACATAATGCTTAAGAATCAGTTTGGTTTTCTTCCAAGTACGTCAGCTGTGTTGCAGTTGCTTGAAGTTCCTGAAGGGTGGACAAAGAACACTGACAATGGCATTCCAATAATTGATGTCCTCCTTGTAGATTTTGCCAAAGCGTTCGAGTCTTGACGTGTGTATTTGTAACAATATAAGATGTGAAGTCCTTTTTGCCGGCCTTTTTTTCAGAAAACTCGTCAATTATGTCTTCAATCATGACATAGTTGAACTCGTCAATTATAAACTCCCGCCTGGCTGAATGCATAGACTTACTTACACATTATCACTCACAGTAGCGCCACGCTAAAAAACACGTGGAGACTGTGGAGCAGAGAAGTCCGACTTCTACTATTATTTCGAGTAGCAACGAAAGAAAAAAGAAGAAATTACGGCATCGGGCTACTTGGGACGCCCGGTTGGCTGGGCTCCACACTGCGCCTGCTCTTGCATTGCCAGTAGATCCGCCACTGTTTGCACAGGTTACAGCAGGTGCAAGACTGGAACACGGATTTGAGTTTTTGCAGGGACGCTCGAAGTACCGTCCTTTTGCAGCAGTAGATGATAAACAGCCACAAGCCTTGGCAGTAAACAAGTACACCAAGTGTCACGCTGAACGGTGACGGAGGGAGGTAGAAGAACATGTTGGTTGCCAAGGGAACAAATGCAGCAACCATGAAGAGTCTCAAGTACGTGATAAACCTGAAACAAAGTAAACAAACAAGACCAGACTAAATAAATACAGATGACTTCCCATATCTGAACTTAAATTTCAAACTCTGGTGAGCGAGGAGGGTGACATTAACGTTCAAGTCCCAATCTCCTTATGTAAACCTAACCATAAATGTATACACGTTAAACCAAAGTTTGAAACCCTACAGACTGTTTCGCCAACAATTAACATAGACCAACAAAATTCGGTATTTGGGCGCGTGTTTGTTTTGCCGCATTAAAAATGTTTATAACAACAATTAAACCGTTTGGCCTCCCAGTATGCCATGTTTTGTTATTGTCGTTGTTGTCGTTGTTGTTGTTGTTGTTGTTGTGGTTGTTGTTATTGTTGTTTTTATTGTTGTTGTTGTTGTAGGAGGAGGAGGAGCTCTTTGCCCTCGCCTGGATAAAATCAGTGAACCGATTTTCAATTTCTTATAGCTGAAAACGTAGGTTTGAATAAATTCTAGGGCCTTTTGAACGTTATTTTAATGTGGCAACAAAGTTCTTGTTGTTCTTGCTCTTGTTAGTGTGCTTTTTCTCTCACCTAGAGATCAAAACAATGAACCGATTTAAAATTTTTATAGTTTAAAATTTAAGTAATAACAATGTCCGGGGGCCTTTTGAACGCTATTTTAATTTGACTACAACATCCTTGTTGTTGTTGGTCTTGTTAGGGAGCTTTTTCTCTCACCTAAAGATCAAAACAATGAACCGGTTTTCAATTTGTATAGCTTCAAATGTAGGCATTAACGAGGCCTAGGAACTTTTTAACGCTAGTTATGCAATATGATTGTTCTTGTTGGGGAAATTTTGCTTTCACCTAATGCAGGTCAAAACAATGAACCGATTTTCAACTTTTATAACTTCAAATGTAGGCATTAACAAGGTACAGGGCCTTTTGAACACTATGTTAATGTGACTACAATTATATTCCTGTTGAGGAAATTTTGCTCTCACCTACAGATCAAAACAATGAACCGCTTTAAAATTTTATAGATTAAAATTAGGGTATTAACAAGGTTCAGGGCCTCTTGGACTCTGTTTTAATGTTGACTACAACATGTTAGTTGTTGATTGTGTTGTTGGGGATATTGTGCCCTCAACTCGAGATCAACACAATGAACCGATTTTCAATTTTTATACATTAAAATTTAGGTATTAACACGGGCTAGGCCTCTTGAACGATTTTAATGCGACTACAACATTTTTATTGTTGATTGTGTGATGTGTGGTTAGGGATATTTTGCTTTCACCTAGAAATCAACACAATGAACCGATTTTCAATTTTATCGATTAAAATGTAGGTATTAACAAGGTCCAGGGCTTCTTTAACACTATTTTAATGTTACTACAACATTTTTGTTGTTGATTGTGTTGTTGGGGATATTTTGCTTTCACCTAGAGATCAAAACAATGACCCGATTTTCAATTTGTATAGCTTCAAATGTAGGTATTTACAAGGTCCAGGGCCTTTTGAACGCTATTTATTCAATGATGTAGTTGTTGTTCTTGTTGGGGGTATTTTGCTCTCACCTAGAGGTCAAAACAATGAACTGATTTTCAATTTTTATAGCTTAAAACTAGCATCGTACCCGGCTTCGCCCGGGGGTTTGTTTGACCCGTGGTTGTTTCCCAGTATTTGTTCGGTGCTGCCTGATCGTTCACTGCAACAGTCAATTTTTTCTTTGTTTAACACTCCCCCTTTCCCTCAGTCCTCTCCCTCCGCAAAGCAATATCGTAATGAAATAGTGACTGTAACGTAAGCACTGCCCCACCAACGGGCATTCCCCGTTCAGGCCCTTCCCCACTCCCAGAAGCGTGCGAAAAATAATTGTCCTTCGTACATGACGTCATTTAAGACATGCCTTTGCGATGACCCCGCAGAGCAAATTGTTAGTCGAGGCAACAATGTGCCAATTTCAACTTCTTTTCAGGGCAACAACGTCCCAGTTTCACCTTCAAGCCAAAGAATTGACACACTCGCACGTTTTCATTCCTCCCCTTCCTGGGGTCGTCGTTGCGGTTGCTTCATTTCTGGTATGAGACTGGTTTATAATGTAAGAAGAAGAATGCTGCCTATGGACGTTTCCTTTTGGCCGCGTCAGTCTGGCTCAGCGGTTGGATCTCGGCCTTTGGTTCCAAAGGTCGTGGGTTCGATTTCCCGCTCAGGCAGTCTGACGTATAAGTCCAAAAGGCAACGTAAATAGGTTTGCATCTGTATTTATTTATGTAAGAAGAAGAAGGTGCAGGTATTAACAAATCTCAGCGTCTTTTGAGCGTGTCTTTTGAATGCTACAATATCCTTGTTGTTGTTCTTCTTTTTTGGGGATTTTGCTCTCATCTAGAGCTCAAAACAATGAACCGGTTTTCAATATTTGCGTCTTAAAATGTAGGTATTAGCAAGGTGCAGGGCCTTTTAAATGCTATTTTAATGTGACCGATTTATCTCAAAAGGTGATCATCCCAATCATCGCATATAGCGATTATCTCGTATCAAAACTCTATAGTTGTTTAATTTACCTGAAATATCTCCCAAAAAAAAAAGAAAACCGATATTAGTATTAAAAAGAAGCTTAAGCATGTAAAATACGGATGTAAACGTTACAAAAAACTTAATGCTCTGAAGGAACAGAAACAAGAAAAATTATGCATGTGTAAGTCATAAGTGCAGCACTATTACGCGTAAAAGAAACTTCAGCGTGTTATTTCGGAATGCTGCAGATTTTTTTACACGTATTAGTGATACTCTGATGGTTTACATGTCTTTTTCTTGTATCTGTTTCTTTACATTTTTTAGACTTACAAAGCTATAGATTCTTTTACATGTATAGTGCGACGTTGGTGGCTTACGCTTTTATTCCTATATTTGTTCCTTTAGAGCGTTAAGTTTTTTTTAAGGCTTACGACCGCATTTTATACACTAACGCGTTTTTTAATAGTAATTTAATTTCAAACGAGCCCGTTTGAATGCGTATACGTAAAAATTATTAGAAGTTGGGAATTGGAGAAGTGACATACTTTGGAAAGATACGAATTTCCTTTGGTAAATATATTTTTCAGAAGTTACAGTATAACCTTCGCTGGTTGCAATATAAGCTCATCCGATCCTAGGAGCACATTTTTTTCGTAAACAGTTCACGTTGACGGGTCGTATGTCGCTACGAAACTTCTTTTACTTGGCATGCACTATATTGGTGATTATGTGATGTAAATTGACTTTATTGTCTGTTGTTGTTGTAGTTAGGTTGGGTTAGGTTAGGTTAGTATACGAAAGGATCCATTAGTTTTTAGTCCCGAAATTCTGGGATTGTAACAATCAGATTGAAAAGTCAGCTCCCCGGATTTTTTGGACTGACAATTAGCTAAATTCTTGTATAACTATACAATTTTTGAATCATTGACTTTAATCTATACTGTATAACTAAAATCTTAGTATTGTTGATGTGTTTCTTTGTGTGTCTGCAGTGGGAATCTCTACAATCTTTATTGTATTGAAGTCCGTAGTGGCATTGTCGGAGGCTTGGGTGACCGGACGGGGAGCGACGACTGGTAACGATGGTGTTTAATTTGTAGGGATCTTCAACAATAATTTGCCGATGTAGTGACGTCACAGTATTTTCACGTGAACGGAAAACCACAACAATGTTCTATAAAACCGGCCGTGTACGGGGGGGGGGGGCCATCGCATCAACCCTCTAGAAAACCGGCCATATAAAACAATAAAACATTTTTTTTTATTTTTAAATAATAATTAAAACTTTGTTTTAACCAAACATACGGGAATTTTTACACCTGAGACACGCAACTAACAGAACTTGCGGTAAATATATACATTCCCGTCAACGACCGGAAGAGCGACGGGAAAAAAACGTCAATGGAGGTAACGACGTCAAAACGGGTGCTGGAATTTTCATCGAAATTGTGCTGTACTTCAAACATTTTTGCTTCACAACATCAGAATCATCGTCAGAAAGCGATGTAAAAACATTGAAAAAGTTTTTACATAGCTTTCTGACGAAGATTCCGGTGTTGTGAAGCGAAATTTTACGAAATACAGTGCAATTTCAAGGGAAATTCCAGTGCCCACGTTGACGTCATTACCAGCATTGGCGCTTTTCCGGAGCTCTTCCATTCGTTAACAGGATGGGTACCGAAGTGGTAGTATCCATGCAGGAATTTGCGTCACTCGTGAGTCAAAATTCTTAATTTCAATGTAGTAGCCAACAAAACAGTTATTAATACTTAACGACAAATAAAATTTAAAAAGAAAAACTTAAGCAAGACGATTCGTTGGCTAGATTCCTAACCGTCGATTTGTCAGCAAACCAACTAAAAACAAGCGGCTAGAGCGGCTGCGTACTCGCAACCGGTCTTCTGCGCAGTTTTGCCACTTCCAATGTTGAGGCGCATACCTCTACCACGCACTGCAACAACGATCCCTATTATATGATCTAAAAGCAGTAACCATCACAATTGCCGGATAAAAATAAGTTAGTTTATGCCTATTTTACATTTTTGTCGTAATTGTCAGCTTTTAGGCCTAATTTTTACCCGTAGTTTTAATTTCGCAAGGAGCAGCAAACGGCGAATTGCATTGTACGGCAAGCCTATTCATTTTTAAAACACGGTGTGCCTCCGGGCAAACATCTAGTGTTACAACGTAATGCGCAACGTAGCCTATAGATCAGTGGTAGCGGGGAAGTGACGGGCGGAACGCAATAAATCAAAGACGTTTTAAAGGCACATAACTCCCTCCGGTATATTTTAACAGTTTCACTCGATACATTACCGGAAATAGTTTTATATAAACTGATTTACCTTTCATTTGTTGGTCTAAGGGTACGATGCAGATGTCAGTAGTGGAGCGTGATTGTTATTAGGCTTGTTTTAAACGGCTCGGTCCGAGCGGTATATAACTCCCGCCACATCGCTGGCAAGCCGCGGCCCTGGAGGAATGATAATTAATCCTTCGCTCAAGTTTGCGACTTGGTCGTACGATGTGTCACGTTGCAGCGGCCCGAAATGAGTATGACTAGTGTCGTAGAGCAATGCGCGCTGCGGTCGTTTGAACTATATTTTAGCGTAGGGTGACGCAGAGTAAAGCGGCCAGAACGGAGGGATTTATGTGCCTTTAATATACTGTTGATTCAGCCAGCAGCGACTCGTAGCAACTTGACGTTGCTGTGGTAACGTGATTTTAGTTCTAATTTTATTAACTGCTATTTTGTTATTTTTTAAGTATCAGATAGGCCTAATGGAGAATTTGCTTCGAAGGTAAACCTATTGACTAATGCAACAAGCGACGAGACTCTTTTAAACGATGCTAAAATCCTTTTGTATTTTCGGGTGTGTGTTATGTACTTAGGATTTTAATTCGACGATCAAATGTTATTATTTAATTTAGTTACGTCGAAGAAGTCTATTAGCTATAAGGAAGTAACGATGTTTTAATTTGCCATATTATTTAACTAACTTCTCACACTGAATCTAACGTTGTTAATAGTCGTCGTCTCTATCTGGTACCATTCCAAAGTTGAAAAAAAGCGACGGATGGAAGGACGGACAAAGTCGTAGCAATATCGTGTGCTTCTTTTCCATCTAGCAATTTAGCGATAAACTAGTACGGTGTAAAGTCAACGTCAGTGTTACACCTGGGCAACATAATCGCTTCGCTACGGGAGGAGCACACTCCTACGGACAGAACAATCAGCTGCGTTATTTAGTTACTTCATCATCAACTACGAGGGCAAATAGGTGGAAACGCTTGTTGCTACTACGGTCCTCGACGTTTCGAATCAACTCTGATTCATTTTCAAGAGGTACCAA
>JAHWFP010237387.1:0-23424 GCA_023313725.1 Lithobius niger
AACTGAGTTTGCCGGAACCCGTAAAAAGTACTTTACTGGTGACAATACTGTCACTTTTTAAAACCAGTTGGCAAAATTATAACATGAGTTGGCAAAATGAAAGTCACCCCCCCCCCCCCCCCAACCAACCAAGTACCCTTCTCTACGGCTCTGTTTGTAACCTTGCTGAAAAAAATATGGCTAAGTGAGGGGTCTCAATCACACTCTTTCCCACTCCCAGGTCAATATGACAGACGTTACAAAATTAGTAAATTTGTTTAAAACCAATTTACAAATTTGAAGACTTTTCACAACATGCCGTGGGGGAAGGGGGTTATTGCGAGGCTATTCCTGGTGATATTACCCTTCTGCACACAACACAACGTTACAATGATATCATTCTCTAGTCGAACACGAAGCTTCAGACGCTTTAAATGCTGGAATGTGGACAGGACTTGGGGGAAGAGGAGAGGGCGTGCACCCTGATCTCTGCGTATTTTGTATTAGTCTGCCACGTAATGGTTACCTGGGTGAAACTTTATGAAGGTTTAGTGGTCTTCCCGTTTCGTTAGATTTAATTTCTGTTCTCTCCTGGTTCTAAGGGGTGCTAACTAGAAAAATTGGACTTAGAAAATTTTGGCTCGTCAGTCTTTTGTAGAGGGGGGGGGGGTTGAGGCTTAATGGTGCATCGACAGCTAAGTCATTAGCACCAACCTTAGTCACAGTGCAGTGGTCCGGGTTGCCACTGCACCACACATTACAGAGATATTACACAAACCCCTAATCTAAATCATGTCATACATGTGTACCTCCCGCAAACATTGAAAAACACCGGACAGGAGGACAGACTTATAGCCCAATTGACGTGCAATGTCCTGCGGAAGATGGAAACGACGACGAACACCATCAAGATGTCGACAATCAACAAGGAAGTGCCGGATCGTAAGTGGCTGTCGAGACCAATGTTATTCAGGAGGGTCAATTCCCCCCCCCCCCCCTCAAAAGGAAACGGTGTGTAAGTCGGGTGTGACCAATGCGCAAACGGGCCAACACCACCTCTTCACGGCGACTGCGGCGACATACCAAGTGCCATTCCTCAACAGCGCCTTTAATAGCTCGCAATTTATTGGCGTCTTGTATGTCCCAAAAGGTTTGCCAAAAACAAAAAGCGTGTAACCTCAGACGAAGAGTTGGAAAGGCGTCTGAGGGAACGAGGCTGAGATCCCTTTCGAGAGGACCAGAAAGGGCCCCTTTCGCTGCAGAATCAGCGTACTTATTCTCACCGATCCCGATATGGCCCGGGATCCAACAGAGAAGCACGGTTTTCCGCTGGCAAGGTAAGCGGGAAAGCAAAGCTTGGATACGTTGTGTCAAGGGGTTCCGAGGGTTGTAATTCGCCAAGGACTCCAGAGCACTCATGGAATCAGTAAAAATTATGAAATGCGTGCCCTGAAAGTCAAGGATCCATTCCACCGCCAAACCTAGAGCCAAAAGCTCTGCAGAAAAGACAGAATAGCCTGATGGAAGGCGATGGGCAACAGTTACTCCCTCACACAAACAAGCACACCCCACGCCAACGTCTGACTTCGACCCATCAGTGAACAGCCGCTGATATCCGACGTACTGAGAACACAGCCGCCGGAACTCCTGCAAGTACTTTGCTGGTAGATTGGAACTCTTCGGGAGAGACGCCAGAGCGAAAATGAAAATGCCACTTGGAACAAGCCAAGGGGCCACTGGCATCTCTCCGTCTTTCGTGGACCACCCTATAGTTAGCACGGGTAACATGTTCGTTTAAGTTCGATGAACTACACGATGCATAAGCGGCGATTCGTTGTACTTACTGGATCATTTACTTTTGTTATTACGTGTCCATGCAGTCTGACGCATCAGACCCCGTGACAACGATGAATTTAGATGACTCCACTGCATTATTCAATTCTGCTGTTCCAAACTTAGTTGGCTTATGGTAAGTTCACGACAAATAAATGTGACACTTAGTAGTCAACCTACCAATTGAACTGAATACAATAATAAACAAAAACGTATCGTTAAAAGTTAAAAGTAAGGGTCTAAAAGTCAAAACCTGTAAGGAACACGGACAAGCTTTGACTGTAAGGGTCTTGGTGTCAAATTTGGCCGGTAAGACGCTGCTAAGCATTAGACCTTTACTAGTGGGGGTGTGGGTTTCCTACTTTGCTTTAGGTTGACATTTTTTTTCGGTTTGATAACATGGCAGCGATTCCAAGTAAGACAACCTGCTACAAGCGTAAACGTGTACACCCATTCTGTCTGAGTTACTAAGTCATTAATAAACAGACATAAATCGCTGGAAATAATATTAAGGAAAATTTGAGATTAGCCAACAGCAAAAATCGTACACTAGAAATAACGTAGTTCAGTAAGCCACCTTTATGCACTTACGTTTCATCGGAGTGCAACGGAGAGATTAAGGCGCTATGCAAGTGATCTGGGGGCGAACTGGGTGGCCGGTTCGAATCCGGGTCATGCCACTCCGATTTAACGTAAGTGCATAAAGGTGGCATACTGAACTACGTTATTTCTAGTGTATGATTTTCGCTGTTGGCTAATTTCGAATTTTCCCTACTAAGTCATTAACATGATCACCGGGTAGTAAGGGTCTAATGCTTAGCAGCGTCTTACTGGCCAAATTTGACACCAAGACCCTTACAGTCAAAGCTTGTCCGTGTTCCTTACAGGTTTTGACTTTTAGACCCTTACTTTTAACTTTTAACGATACGTTTTTGTTTATTAATCCGTGTTACTTTGAGAATTGTAATAAATAGGTGTGGTGGTGGATGAGGGGTTGGATATGTGTGACACCTTTATAATTAATTTGTTGTTTGTTTTGTTGCGCCGCCTTTAAGCTCGGTAAATAGCTACGGCCTTACTAACCTGGCTATCGCTAATGTTAACAATAGAAACAGATCCTTTAATCTTCAGTCTATGTCTTGCAGCTGGCGTTTGCTAAATGGCATTGTTGCATAATAACAATGTTTAAAACAATGTAAAACAATCAATCTGGTCGATTAGAGCTCCGTAACCCCTGAACCACTTGACCAATTAGAAAAGGCCTTATGGAAAGGGCACATCTACGGAGCAATACCTGTAAAATTAGCTAAGAACCAGCTTTACAGGACAAATAGTTTGACCTGTAGAGAGGACAGACGAAAGGTACATCCCCAGAACAAGACCAAGAACAAGACCAAGAACAAGAAGTTGTCTATTTGGCCCCTCTCTGTATCTCGGGTTTGGCTGAACTGAATTTCACAATTTTTGGACTGTAGACAGGCCCTGACTAGTCAAGGCTAGATTCCAAATTTGGTTTAAAATTTTTCAATTTTTAAGGAGTTATACGCTCTCAAAGTTGAAAGTTTAACACAGAGATCCTAGGTCGACCCAAGCCAGTGTTAATATGCGATCTGCATTATGTAATACGCATCAGATAAATACATATGTCTTCGTGGCTCAGCTTTCACAGTGGCTACGGATGTGTGCTAATGGTGGTACGTTCAAGTCCTACCAACGCACGTATTTTTTTTTTAATCTGACTTGAATTTTCAAAAATGGCTTCTAGCTTCCATAGTTTTTCTTTCCCCGCGTACTACACACAGTTGCCTTGTGATAATAATAGACACAGTATCATAAGACTGCACGACTGGTACTCAAAAATCAGAACTTTTTGCTGTGCTTTTTCTGAGCTACCAAGGCAGTCCATTGGAAACAAACTCTTGCAAACTAAGAAGCTGTTCAACTTTTCACGCTGGTGTGCTGAACGTCATAAATATATGCACAAGGAAGAAAAGCTAGTGGCTTCTTGCCTTCCACATTAGAAATTCATGCAAGCAATCAATAAATAAGGTAAAGGATGCAATAAAAAATATAATAAAACGTTGGGTTCAGGAGCCCAGATCTGATAAGTACTGAAATAGTCCCTAAAATTAAGTATTACTTTTTAAGGTATTTTTTTGGATTATGATGGAGAAGTTCCTACATAAGACAGCCTGTGATCACAAAGCTATGAATGAGCGACGAAAAACTTTGTACTTTGATTCACATGAATCCCCAATAAATGTAGGCCATACCATTCAGAGTACACCACACAAGGATTCAACAGGAATTCTGGCTTTAAACGATAGCCAGAAAAACGAAAATGACCTTCCAAATATCCCTGCCCTCCATGATCTTTCACTCAAGCTACTTAATCGTCTGGATGACTTCAGCCTAGAGAAAGATCTGGATTTGGGCGAAATAAATGCAAACGTTGCTGTCATCCCGGACCAAGTTGCACGTGAACTGGATGGAAAATTTGAAGTATTTACAAATATTTTCGAACAGTGGACTGGAAAATTTTTCAAAAGTCAGCAGAAAATCCTTGAAGCCCAAGCAGAAGATCTTTTTTTAAGATTTGAGTCACGGTTGGCTGGGGTTGAGGAAGCCATCTTTAGAAGACTGGATGAGTTTACCACATTAGAAAAAAAAATAAGGGCGACACCAATGAAGACAACTCGGATGACCCGCCGAATGGAGGGCCCAACATAATTGTGAAATTAAAAACTTCATCTTCTGGAAACCTCGAAATATTATCTGCCCATTTGGACCAAGACAAAGTTGGAAAAGAAGATGAGATTTTGGTCTCAGTTCAAAGCTTTCCTACCCCCCTCCATAACAACGTAACAACACGAAGAAGAAGACCAGTTAATAAAAAGGTGAAAAAAATAATTATTGCACCGCAGAACATTTTACCTCCCATTTCTTCTAACGAAGAACAATCGACACAAAACAGCAGCTTAGCTAGCGACCAAATGGAAAATGTGACAGCTCTGTGTAACGCTCAAAACCACCTTAGGAGTGCTGACCAGTCTTTAGGTAACCGGGTACCTGAGAATGATGCCCCATCGGAAATAGATTCCAGGCCAGTCGATCTTAATGAATTGTTGTCATTGTGGCGCGACCATACCACTATTGTTGGAGACTCCCATGTGCGACATCTTAAGGGGGGAAATCACCCGGAGTCGAAGACATGGACTTATCCTGGCCTGAAACCCAAAGATCTTGCAACCAAACTACAGCACATTTTGGCAGATGCAGAAAGTGTGAGATCATTAATAGTCTGCGCTGGAACAAACAGCATCAACGAAGAACCAGCAAATAGAATTGTCATGCATTTGCATAATTTTGCATCTTCTTTCCGGGTGAAGTGTCCGAATGCCAAAATTTCATTCATTGGCCTATTCCCACGCTTTGGAAGTTCTCAAAGAGAGGTGGACATGAAGATTGTTCATACAAACTTGTTGCTTCGTCAAATGTGTGTTGAAAACAATTTCTCCTTCATCTCCATTGACAGCCAGATTTGCTCCGACCAGTCCCTACTGGCAAGGGATTCAATTCACCTAACATCCAGAGGAAAGTCGGCACTACAACGGGAAATTTTAAATGTACATGGACCGTTGGAAAACTTTCTGATCTAACTGGGGATAGCCCCACGTTTACACATCTGCCTTCAGTAGAGCCTAGAAATCTTCTCTGCATTTTAATTAATGCGCGTAGCATTATCATGAATATTGGTTGTTTTAAGGCCCTTGTCCATCTTAACACTTATGATATTATTTTCGTGGTCGAATCCTGGCTTAACCCATCCTTTACGGATGCTATGCTTGGTGGATCCACTGATTACGCGGTAATTAGGCGAGATCGGGACAGTCGGGGCGGTGGACTCCTGATACTTCACAGAGCTATTATCCCTATCGCAGTTTCTGCAGTGAGCACGGTGGCTGAAGGTGTTGTCGTTACCCTTCCCTGTAACAAAATTACATTCATCCTTTGTTATTTACCTAATAGCTACGTGGATTCTGAAATCCTTAACCTATGTTCTTTCATTGAAGGTTCCTTGAATCCTAGTCATTCAAATATTTTATTTGGCGACTTTAACCTTTCAACAGTTGATTGGGATCGAAATATTGCCATGAATAAACATCACAGGTATTTTCTCGATCTCATTGCACCCCACGGACTGAACCAATTGTGACCATTGTGTTGTTTATTTTACTGTAAACCTTTCTGGTATGGCTTCTGGAGGATCCATTGGGAGAAAGATGGCCACAGGGAAGGGAAAACTTGATTTCGTCAAACTTAAGTCCTCCCTCTCTGCAGTGGACTGGGATAATCTTATTTTTCTCCCTCACCAAGGCATTGAACAGGCTTGGACTTGCTTCCATAGTATCCTGACTGGCCATATCGCCTTCAACAGAGTAAATTAACGTTCTCCTAAAAATATACATCAAGATTATGTCCCTCGCCATATCAATAAACTACGCATCAGAAAGCTCAAGCTCTGGCGACGCTTCAAACACAACCCTAGCCCTGTTGCGTTGTTAAATTACAACACTGCAAGAAAGCAGTATTCTGATTCTACAGAAGCTTGGCACCGGGAGAAAGAATCGGCAGTGATCAAAGAGGGAAATTTGTCCTCCTTACTTAAATACTTTCGTAGGTCAACTGATTCCTCTCGAGCTCTTCCCCCATTTAAAGTGGATGACTGTTACATTACTGAGAATACTGGAAAGGCCGATGCCCTCAGTTCTACATTTGCTTCGAACACTATCATTGATAATGGTGACCTTAGTATCCCCTCTGATGACACTACAGTATTTGAGTCTTTGTGTAACTCGGTGAAATTCCCTCAGAACACCATCCTCTCTGCTTTGAACAAGATTAAACCAAGCAAGTCATGTGGACCAGATGGTTTCTCGGCTTTTCTTCTAAGGAAACTGGCTCTTGAAATAAGCTATCCCCTCTCCAGGCTCTTTTCAATTTCTTTTGAGCAGAGTACCCTCCCAGTAGTCTGGAGCCAGGCACACGTGGTTCCTATCTTTAAGAAGGGCTCCCCTTCCGACCCCTCGAACTACAGACCTATTGCCCTTACTTGTGTTGCTTGTAAACTTATGGAAACTGTTATTCCTGACGTTTTGGTTTCTTTTCTTAGGAACCATTCTATTATTCGTCATGATCAGTTTGGGTTTCTCCCGGGAAGATCAGCAACTCACCAATTGCTTTTAGTTCCTGATCGTTGGACAAGTGCACTCGATGTTGGTGTCCCATCAGACACCATTTATTTTGATTTTAAAAAGGCCTTCGAGTCTGTCATTCACCGAAAGCTTCTTCTCAAAATTACTTGTTACGGCATCTCTGGAAAAATTAAGGACTGGTTATCAGCCTTCCTTCGAAACAGGTCCCAGAGGGTAGTGGTAGACCAAAGCTTTATTCCTGGACAACTATTCCATGTGGGGTCCCCCAGGGATCTGTCCTGGGTCCCCTCCTGTTTGTTATTTACATTAATGATTTAACATTTAGGAATCCGAATACTTTGGGCTTTAAATTTGCTGACGACTTGAAGGTTGGGGGCGAAAATTTGTCCGGATCCCACTCCCAGGATCTTGTTACACATATCCAGCACGTTGGGGACTGGTCAGATTGCTGGCAACTCCCTCTTGCAATCCCTAAATGCCATTCCTTCCATGTTGGTAACATAAATCCTTGTGCTCAATACACCTTAAATCAAGAAGTACTTCCTTCCGTTGAAGAAGTCAGGGATTTGGGAGTTTGGTTTTCCCGAACCTGAAATCCTCCCTTCACTGCCAAAAGGTATGTTCATCCGCGTATCGCCGAGCAGCCATTGTTAAGAGATGTTTCACATCTGGAAACCCAGTGACATTGGTTTGGGCATTTAAGGTTTTTGTACGCCCGGTCTTGGAGTATGCCACCCCAGTTTGGTCGCCTTATTTGGCTCAGGACATTGATTCCGTGGAGGCGGTGCAAAGACGATTCACTAAACATCTTCCAGGATTTCTGAACATTCCTTACAGGGTGCGCCTTGAGCGGCTTGGTCTGGAATTGTTGGAGTTACGTAGAGTGAGGTTTGACCTTGTATTGACTTTTCGGATCCTGCGAAACCTAATTGAGGTCGACCTGCCTTTTTTCGACCTCGCCCCGAGCCTAAACCGTCCCCGGGGTCATAATTGGAAGTTAGCTGCTCTAGCTTCCCGTGTAGACTGTCGTAGACATTTTTTTTCGGTACGGGTTGTTCCTATTTGGAACTCGCTAAGTAGGGAAACTGTAAATGCGCGTTCAGTCTCAGCCTTTAGTAGATTGCTTAAATGTGAACCCCTTCAGCGTTTTCTCAGGCGTCCACTGCCCTGATCCTTCGACAATGATCTCCCGGAACGGAGTAAGCGGCTCACCACCCTTCCGTATCCTTCCACCAAGTGTGGAGAATTCTATTTATTTATTTATTTATTTATTTATTTATTAAACAGAGGGTGGGGGGGGGGGCAGTGTTTCGGAAGCACAAAAAAGGCTGTCGCAAGGGGGTGGACAGCGGCAGATATACTTAGCACCAAAGGCCCCTCGTGAAGGAATAATAATGCAAATATTTACAATAATACAATAGTAATTATTTGTATTATTATACAGTCAAAGGTCCCTTGTCAAATAAAAATAATAGTCTAAATAGTAACAATAATACAAATGATTACAATATTATGAATAAAAGCCAGGACCACATAGAGTCAGAGGCCCTTTTTTTCAATTAAAACAAGTAAAATAAGAAGAAGAAAAAAAAAGAATAGTTAGAACTAAAAACAAGACCTGAAAATTCTTAAGTCGTCGGTAGCATATTACCTATATTTTGTCATGTGCACCGTACGCTCTGAACAATTCGTAGTGTCATTACCTTACGTCACGAAGCCGAGGATCTACCGGTGTTTCACAATCTCACTCTACAATTTCAAGGAAATAACTTACGAAACACACTGAGGTGATATATTTGATACTACCACACCTTCTTTGCCGCATGTGTAATTGCAAGTGACGGAAAACTGTTCGGTGAATGTGGTGACATAGCCTTACCACCTTTCATACTCATCGCCAAGTTTCGAAACGAGTCAGGAAGAGCATTGTTACCGAAGAGGACTTATCAATAAGTCTGGAGAAGGGGAGTCTATAATAATATTGCTTCACCACTATCCTTCACAACTTATATGCAATAACTGCAGGTGATAATTTAAAAATAACTCAGCCTACGTGGTACCAGAAATTCTGTAAAGAAACCCAGAAGTAACTCCGGAAATACGTCTCAATGCTATTGTTAGGTTTGTCGCAAGTATTGTCTGCGCGAAATAGAATTACATCACCCATGCCATTGTTACCACCCTATATAAACGAATATGTAGCAGATATCTGTCTCACACTTCAGTTCAACTAACCGTACAGAACTACTTCGTCCACAAGGTAAGTCCTTACGTTTACAAGGTGTACTAAAAACACGGTTTGCTGGCGTTAGTGCATGATAACAGAGTGTCTACCCGTTAGGAAAGATAAGATATAATAACAGCCAGTTTCGTGTAAAAATAACACCATACTACGTTTCGGGAGGACAACCTCCCGTCTTCAGGTAAAAATAAACACTAAAACATTAAAAAAATTCATGGCAGTATCTGCCGAGTCACCAAGTCTATAAAACAAACCATTCAGGCATAGTCAAGGCCTAAAACATTAAAATTATTTAAAAAATTTAAATAAAGATTTAGTGTTTATATAAATTATTTTAATGTTTTAGGCCTTGACCATCCCTGAATGGTTTGTTTTATAGACTTGGTGACTCGGCAGATACTGCCATGAATTTTTTTAATACTTTAGTGTTTATTTTTACCTGAGGACGGGAGGTTGTCCTCCCGAAACGTAGTGTGGTTTTATTTGTGCACGAAACTGGCTGTTACTCTATTTTATCTTCAAAAAGTGCTGAAACTTCTCAATACCAGTCAGGAAAGTCAGGGAATTAGAAATTCAGAAAATTGGATGTTAGGCCAGGAATGTTCACTGCTAGTAAGTGAGGACGATATTATTTACTATTAAACAGGTTAATGTTAGGTAGTGTAAAAATACTTCGCACTGCACCTGGGTAACACATAGTTTCTGTTAATTTTGATACGGCTCTTTTTTTGTTTGTTACGCCTAGTAGGGAAAGTTAGGCCTATCGCTCAGCAACCACATGCTGTTTGTCACACACTTTTTACTACATCATGCATTTAAAAGTGTTTCTCACACGACAAAATACTAAATACCAACACCGATTCACAGCTAAATGTGACAGCAGAGACGTTTTATTTTGAATATTTTGATAAATTTTTTTAGGGATTAGGCATACCATTTTTTGCACTCTTACTGCGTGTCGCGGAAAACAGTTTGGTGCATTTCTCGGTGGATTTGATTATAAATCTGGCTTGACATGTATTTACTTTTGTGGTTTTGGTGTAAAACGGTAGTGTGGGAATGCTGTGCAGAGACAACACGTTTTTATTTTATTTATTTTTAAACTGTCATCCTCCAGAACCCTTAGCTGGGAGCTGCCACTCTCAAGGTTTTCTATAAAGAGTCAGTGAGTCAGGAAAAAAGTTTTAAAAATGTTAGAAAAAGTCAGGAAAAAGTCAGGAATTTTCAGTGTTTTTTTTTTTCTACCCGTGACATTTTCTTTTTTTGGTGGGGGAGGGAGAGAGAATAGCCAAAGAGCTAAGCATGACCATTGCGACCTGATTCAGGACTGGTCTCAGCCCAACCCTGTCCATTCAGGACTCTGGAACTAAGCTCATGCTCAATGTTGATAGCAGAGTATAAAAGGCTGCGGAAATTTGCTAGCAATTTTATCTCTGCTATTGGGGACAACAGCAGCCGCTAAAAATGATGTTAGTTTGAGTATTTCCTTTCTTAAGATTTTCTTGGCTGGCCAAAGGAATTTCTGCTTTGCCGTAGTATTTATTAATGCTACTGGCCTTGTAGCACTTTTTCTCCTGGTGTTGTGGATACTGTTGCCAGCTCGCGAATTAATTTGTAATTTAGTGACCAAACTATGATTATATGTGTTGCAATTGCTATTTGTCAAATTAATAAAGTTTTGTCATCAGAACACAGAAAACTGATGATGATCTTAGATTTTGCTATTACCCGAGCTCAATCTGTTATTACAGGTAACGTTCCATAGAAGCTTAGTTCGAATTCCACTGGTAGAGGACATGTTTCCAAAATACATACCTCCCTTCAAAATTCAGCTCTGGCAGTGTAAACTACCTCTCCCTAAAAAAAAAATTAACTTCTTATGATTTAATTGTTGCGTGTTAAATTGTATACTTTTTAGTACGTAGCGTGGTAGCAGGTTTCATTATCGTGGAAATCGTAAACAGAAGATAGACCAATCTTATAGTACGGAAAATAGCCTTTTTCAGTGTGTAATCTAAATTTGTGGTGCTGAATTTAGATGATGCTACCAGGGGCAGATCCAAAATTCTTTTAAGGAGGGGTGGGGGTGGGGGTGGGGGAGGGGGGGGGGGTGGAGCACTCTACCAAACTTTTCATATGAAAATTTGTGGTCTAATGTTAAAAAGATCCTACCTCCTTTGACTCTTTTTTAATCGTTGTTCTGACCTACAAAATTGTTCGGGGTTTGATTGCTGTCGATTTGCCCTTTTTCGATTTCTCTCCCAATTCCCATTTTACTCGTGGTCATGATTGGAAGTTGACAGTTCAAGGATCACGTCTTGACTGCCGTAAAAACTTGTTTGCAGTTCGTATTGTCCCGGTCTGGAACGCGTTAAGTGCCGAAAAAGGTCAACATGTGCACAGTGACTGGGTTCTATAAAATGCTGATGACCGAGCCATTGTCTCGATTTTTAAAACGGCATTAAATCCAAATTTGGTGGGCCATTGCGTTTTCAATTTTGGATCCGGTGTCAGTGGCTCACAACCCTTCCGGTACCCTTCCACCCATTGGTGGTAAATGTACATATTATTATATTATTATTATATTAATAATGGAAAACAGTCTCTCAGTGAAAACTGCACTTTTTTTTCCCTGTCCTTTTTTAATTTGTTATACAAAATTCAAATCTTGTCAAAAAAAAATAATATTTTTTTTGGCAAGTAGGGATTGTGGGGGGGGGGGGGGGATGGCGGCCACACCATCTGCATCATGTTAAATCTGCCCCTGCCTACTACTAGTCCAGAAAATACATCGTTGGATAACGTAATGGGTTTACGAACGGAAAAACGTTAATCACTGCTAACGAATTCTTAAGCTTGGTTCATGAACAAGCGAAGCGCTGCTCATGCTCGAGAAAAACAACTGAGCAAACCCTTGTGAGTTACTTCATGCGTGCGAAATGAACCAAATGAACCAAATGAACCAAATGAAACCAAATGAAACCAAATGAACGCGGCTGATTGAAATCTATCGTGTTCGCGTTTCATGGGCTAGGCGACGCGAACGAGCGTGTCGTCATGACGAAAGAGCAAATCAGCGGACAGAAGGGTAATGCCAAATCTTCGATAGTATTCACAATCTTCTCAGTTATAATACCACGAGTGCTTGTATTAAATCGACAATTTGGGTGTTTTAGCACAAAACTCCTTTCCAGTGGGAAATTTGTTGGAAAGGAGTTGAGTGCTAAAACACCCAAATTATACATTTAATACAAGCACGAGTGGAATTCGGTCGAGAATTTTTGTTTTCTTTTCCCTAAACGATTTTCTGAAGGAATTTCGTGTTACAGATTCGGTTTCGATTTACAATCTCGATTTCGATATACGAAGTATTTTGATTTACGGTATTTAGTTTGTGTATGATGTTTACCTAGTTTTGTGTATGATGTTTAAGTTTTATGTTTGGTTGACGATGTTTCACTCTTATTTGGAGTAGCGATACCATCCACCATCATCAACCAACCTATAGTTTAGTTCGCTACAGCATTGACATTTCGTATTAGGCCTAACCTCATATTTATGTCGTTCATAGGCCAAATGAAACGTACCAACAGCTTCTGTTTCCGGAAAAACCCGACGATTAACGAGGCTGACGTCATTCCACCATCCCATTTCATTCACCAACCTGTATTTTCGTTCGCCTTAGGATTGGCATTTCATATTAGGCCTAGCGTAATTTTTATGTTGTTGATACGCCAAATTAAGTGTGTCTTAACTGAGAAGTAGCTTTGTGGTGTGTCCGTAAAAACCCGACGATTAACGAAGATGACGTCATTTCCCTAATAAGGGCATAAAACAAGGCAGCATCCTCTAAGTGAGATACACTGTATAGATCTGTGGTTCGTTTGTCAGCGCTTATTGAGTAAAGCTTCGTTCTGTATAATTACTGAAGGAGGAGGTCCGCTGTCGGTTTCGGTTTCGATGAGCCGGGGTCTTCCTAGTGTATTCCGACCATAGTCCTCATTTAGTGAAAAGAAAAAGAAAATTCTCACAGTAGTGTTTTTGTTTTATTTCCAGAAACTCAAAAACACTTTCAGATGGCTTCTACAATCTCATTCGTTTGTGTTCTTCTCATGGCTACCCAGCTGCACCAGATGTCATGCTGCGCCAGCCAGAGTTCTACCACAACCGCAGGAGCGAATGTGTCTGTCACACTTCCTCCAGTGATTAAGAATCTCGTGGATGGGCTCATTGGCACGATTAAATCCCTCCTCCAGAAGTTGTCTGGAGTTCTGAGTGGTGTTGAAAAAACTTTAGCCACTCAGCTCAACAGTACCATGACGAACTTGACCAACGCACTGAACAATGGCAGTGACACTCTTAAAAACAAGGTAAGTATCGTTAAATGGGAGCTTTTGAGAGTATCTCCCTCTGTGTTTTTTAGCCCATAGGAAAGGGACATTTTTGGCTTTATCAGCCAATCATAGCCAACTTATCTTGATCAGGATTCTGAATAGTCTACCAGGCAGGCGATTGATACGTGATAATCGCTCTTGAGCAAAGTGATAATTTTTGGCAAGTAGTTTTCGATTTTTACGGAACGATCAAGTTTTTGCTGCCTAGGACTGGCAAAAAAAAAAGATCCTTCCCCACTTCATGGCATGGAATCTTAATAATTAGCCAGCACAGAGCACTCATGAATTTAACTGAAGCAAAACCTTTATTGATCCAACAAACGATCGATAACACCCCTCCCCTTCGGGATGATACCTATGATTGTCACTTAACTTTATTTCACCTGCACCAACGCTTCTGTCTGGACCTATTGCATCGTATATCCTCATTCCACCTGCCTGTATGTCGTGGAAAATTAAATCCCAAACAAAACTGCTTGAGTGAAAGAACCCGCCAAGTTTCAGCCAATACAAGAATTGATATGAGAATACAAATGGCTGCAACCAAGCTTTCCACCAAGTTTAACTGATGTGCCGACGGAAAAGTGTTCCCCGTAGAAAGTAGTGATATCATTCCCGCCAATGAACAACCGCCAAGCTACAACTGCCAATTTCCAACCACAAACTGCCAACCTACTATTAGATCAAAGATTAAATGAAAAACCTTACCGTTACTACTATCGATAGTAATGGTCAAGTTTTTCATTTAATGCCTCAAGTAATAATCGGTGGGACTCCTTTAGCACCTGATCGATGGTAGGTGGTATCACTACTTCCTAAGGGGAACACTTTTTAGTCAGTGCACGGGTTAGGCTTGGTACACCACATAGAAAACTTAGTGGAAGCCATTTTTCGTCTGATATCAGTAGGCCTTCGTCCCCTCTTGTTCCGGCACTGTACACTAGCCTAAATTAAACAGAAGAGCATTACCAGCAATACAACAGAACACAGAGTGATAGCGCAACCCACAACCAGTACAACCCACAAACACTGACTTTTTCTTTGTCTTGCTTTAACAATGTTGCAAACAATGGGGTGGGGGAGGGGGCGATTTTTTTGGTCAAAGGACGGTGGCGTGTTCCCAACGTTCATAGAATTAGTATTACTAATGATTGGAATATTTTCTTAAATTGCAGTTGTATTCTGATAGTTGATGTTCTTAACACAGAATTTAATAGAGTAAGTTTAAAATCACCTGGTAAGCAAGTTTAATTCATTGTTGACGGGCAATAGTGAATAGTGAATAGGGCCAACCAGTTGGTATGTTTAAAAAAATGCTGTATTGATGTGGCTTCTTTGGGCTTGAATATTAGTAGCTTCTGTAAACGTGGTGTGAAGTTCTGGACCATGTCAAAAGTAACGATGGGAGGTATTACACAGATAAAGAAGCTCGTGGGGAGCCACAGAGAATGGTTGCACGGAGGAAAAGGCCTTTGTTGGCTGGATGGCCGGGATGGAGTGAGTATTATTCAGGTATTATTAAGGAAAACCCAGACTTACAACCCTTGGCAAATGTACACTAAGATTAAATACACTACTAAAAGGAAATTAAATACGCAGTCGATGTTGATCATAAACGAAGAAACACATTAGAACCAACATGGTGAGCAGGTAAGAATGACAATTGAGCAGCATTACTGACGAAAAAAGTCACGTGTCGTCATGAGTTCGGGAAATGAACCTGGGTCTTTGAGTTTGGCCCCTATGCATTAGACCATGCTAATGCGACATTTTCTATATTGCTGACGCAGCCACCTGAAACCATCGAGTTAGCATAATGATATTTTATTTTATTTTTCTTGTCATTATCGTACTTGAATATCTATATTGTACTGAAAGTTATTAAATTTTGAATTGTGTTAGTAATCATCTACCTTGTGCACCTACGAGATATTGTACATTATAACAATTGATGGAAACAGCATTTCTTATGTTTGAAACCTTTCAAAGTGCGAGCATTATGTTTTTTTTTTGTTTTTTGGCCAATTTCCGATGATGAGATTTGGTTTTTTTTCTTTTTTTGCTTTCAGTTGATGACACTTCAAAATATAACCTCTACTGCTGTCACCCAGTTGACGAGCACATTAAACGATGCACCAGCTGCGACAAAACTTTCTTTGATGCCATTGATAGGTGCACTGAACGGGTTAAACGTAACTCTGGGCGTTTCAATTTAAGGATAAACTGTACACAAATATGTTGGACAGAACTTGCAACTAAAGTTTATGGATGCCTGAAATAAAAACAAACATGCGTAAAGCAAATGTATACTTCTGATTTAAATACAAATAAACGTACCATCTAAGCATATAAAATATGTAGTTGTGAGTGGTTCTTTCTGTTTAGCCTACAGGTTTACAACTTTTCCCTCAACTTTGGAACACTTTTCTCCAAAAATCAACTTTTATATGCTTCTCTGAGTAAGGGCGCATTTATGCCCCCTCTCGCCTTCGCGCAGCTAGAAGCTAGAAATCATGGAAAATTCCAACATGGCAGTGGTTTTAGCTTTGCCGGCTCGCAACGAAAACACTCAATAGGTGACTTCTAAAATCGTTTCGTTAGGAGGAATTCTTTCTATTATTGTCACGGATTATAGGACTGCAAGGATATATTCAAATGATGTCGGATTTAGCTAATCCATTTAGCGTTGTTACCATGGAAAACTTGCCATCGCCATGAAATTCGAGCTGCGAGAATGCAAAGGCGAGTCTCTGCTTAAACGTGCCCGTAGTCTAAGATTCTAGGGGTGAGCAAGTATAAAGGGAGGTTTTTTTTTTTGGGGGGGGGGGGGGGGGGCGGTACGCCAGTTTTGAAGTCAGATGGCGCTACGAAAATGTGCTTGTACGAAAATGATGCCGATGCTGCTGCCGTCTACCAAAGTACTTCATCTTATCTTTCTGTAATATATGAAGATAACTAACTATATACTGCTTAAATCTGAAATGCGTGGATACTTGTAATGTCTGCAAGGTTCAGAATGAAATTTTAACACATTTATAGGATACCAACATGAGATAAGAAAGCTGCCATGCTACGTTGACTTGTAAAAAAATGATATTGTGACGTCTGCCCTAACAATTGGATAAGATGCCAGTTCGGATGTCTAGTAGGTGCAGTAGAACTGGAACGCTAGTGGGTGTTAACTGCATAAGGGCTGTAGTATTCAAAGAACCGTGGCTATACTTCAGATATGCACTAGCCAATTCTTAAGTTAGATGGAGCTACGGCAAACGGTTCCCAAAATAAGAACCAGTTAAAATACGTAAATAGCATTCTTGTAGCAAAAAATTTTAAAGTAAGCTCTACCCTCCTCCCACCAACAAAAATTAATAGCGGTTGACTACACACTCATTACGAACGGTTAGGTCTAGTTATTTTTGTCATTTTCACTAAATAATAATTAGTAACCACTTTACACTATTTCTGCTATCTTTAACGTATTCAGCACCCAAAAAAACATGTAAGACGATACCTCAAATGCATATGCAGTTCATATCCATAACCATTCATTTTAGAAGTAGCAAAATCAAAGATGGCGTTCATTTTCCAAAATGGCACTCACAGCTCAACTTTTTTTCAACCACAGAGCGTTAACTAATTGTTCCAAATGTGTGATTCTCTGGTAAATGTATGACACACAGAAGTATGTTCAGCAAGTGGACTAATTATAGCTGATGCTGCCAGAGTTAACTTGTTGAAACAAACAGTATTAGCACCAGTTTGTATTAAATACAAAAAGAAATTTACAATGTTATAAATGTTTAGGAAACTTTTCAATTCAGACGGAAGAAGTAAAAAAAAAAATAACGAATTAAAACTTCACGTATACTAGAGAAGTACGTCGAAAAAACTAAACACATACATTAATAGAACATGGGCCAGCATCATACACCAGCGTCGATTGTGACGTCATAAACATGAATCTTAAGTACAGGGTGGTCCACAAAAAACTGACGACCCAAAATTTTCTAAGTCAAATATTTGTAGTTAGTACTCCCTCAGAACAAGGAGAGGACAGAAATCAAATCTATGAAGCGGGAAGAGTTTTGAAAGTTGAAAATGAACCTTCATAAGGTTCGACTCAGGTAACCAATACGTGGCGGACTAAATGGCAAAAACCATTACGCACGACCCCCCCTCCCCCTCCTCCCCCAACTATACCCTCATTCCAGCTTTCAAAGTGTCTGAAGCTTCGTGTTCAACTAGAGAATATCATTGTAGCATTGTGTTGTGTACGGAAGGGTGATATCATGACGAATAGACCCGCAATACTGCTATAATGGAATGGTCTTCAAATTTGTAACCTTGCTAAAAAAAAAAAATACGGGTAAGTGAGGGGCCTAAATCAACACCCTTTCCCACTCCCAGGTCAATATGACAGACGTTACAAAATCGGCAAATTTTTTTTTAAACCAATTTAAAATTTGAAGACTTTTCACATTATGCCGTGGGGGGAGAGGGTTATTGCGAGGCTATTCCTGGGGATATCACCCTTCTGCACACAACACAACGTTACTATCAGTGCCTTCCTAAAGCACCAAACCGAGCGAACAGAACGCACCACTGTTAGAGACAGTTTGGCTCCAAACTTGACGTCGCGCGTATGCAGTGATGTTGCGTCAGCCGTTCAGTACCTTCCTAAACTACAACACAGTTCAACAAGCTCAGCAGAGTATTCGATACGTCATACCTTCACCGCGACCAGAACTGACTAATGAATTTGACCAGGATTGGCTAATAGATGTGACCAGGCGAGAGCAATGCCAAATTGTGAACCATCTCAGGGAGGTGGTTTGCTGGGGTGGAGGTTAGAGCATGCGCGAAGAAACAGTTTTGAAGCAACAGATTCATCGCTCACGATGTTGACGTCAATCAAGCCGCATCAACACGGATATTAGCAGGGCATGAACCAAACTGTCGCCAACAGTGGTGCGTTTGGTTCGCTCTGTTTGTTCGTTTAGGAAGGTACCGAATGATAACATTCTCTATTCGAACATGAAGCTTCAGACATTTTAAATGCTGGAATGTGGACAGGACTTGGGGGAAGAGGAGGAGGCGTGCACCCTGTCTGAATTAGTCTGCCACGTAATGATTACCTGGGTGAAACGTTATGAAGGTTTAGAGGTCTTCCTGTTTCGTTAGATTTGATTTCTGTTCTCTGCTGGTTCTGAGGGGTGCTAACTAGAAAAAATGGACTTATAACATTTTGGCTCGTCGGTCTTTTGTGGAGGGGGGGACTGAGGCTTAATGGCGCGTCGACAGCTAGGTCATTAGCGCTAACCTTAGTCATAGTGCAGTGGTCCGGGTTGCCACTGTACCACACAACAGAGATATTACACAAACGCCTAATCTAAATCATTTCATACATGTGTACCTCTTGCAAAAATTGAAAAAACACCGGACAGGAGGACAAACTTATCGCACAATTGACCTGCAATGTCCTGCGGAAGATGGAAACGATGACGAACGCCATCAAGATGGCGACAATCAACAAGGAAGTGCCGGATCGTAAGTGGCTGTCGACACCAATGACATTCAGGAGGGCCAACCCCCCTCAAAAGGAAACAGTGTGTAAGTCGGGTGTGACCAATGTGCAAACAGGCCAACACCACCTCTTCACGACGACTGCAGTGACACGCCGAGTGCCATTCTTCGACAGCACCTTTAATAGCTCGCAATTTATTGCTGTCCTGTCTATCTCACAAGGTCTGCCAAAAAGTGTGTAACCTCAGACGTAGAGTTGGAAAGGCGTCTGAGGGAACAACGATGAGATCCCTTTCGTTGAGGAACAGAAAGGGCCCCTTTCGCTGCAGAATCAGCGTGCTCATTCTCACCGATCCCAACACGGCCCGGGATCCAACAGAAAAGCACGGTTTTTCGCTGGCCAGGCAAGCGGGAAAGCAAAGTTGGACACGTTTGTCAACTCATGGAATCAGTAAAATTTATGAAATGCGTGCCCTGAAGGTCAAGGTCCCTTCCACCGCCAAATCGAGAGCTAAAAGCTCTTGCAGAAAACACAGAATATCCTGATGGAAGGCGATGGGCAACAGTTACTCCCTTACACAAACAAGCACACCCCACGCCAACGTTAACTTCGACCCATCAGTGAACAGTCACTTATATCTGGCGTACTGAGAACACAGCCGTCGGAACTCCTGCAAGTACCTTGCTGGTAGATTGGAACTCTTCGGGAGGGACGGCATAGCGAAAATGAAAATGCCACTTGGAATAAGCCAAGGGTCCACTGGCATCTCCCCGTCTTTCGTGGACCACCCTATAGTTAGCACGGGCAACATGTTCGATGAACTACACGGTGCATAAGTGGCGAATCGTTGTACTTATTGGATCATTTACTTTTGTTATTACGTGTCCATGCAGTCTTACGCAACAGACCATGTGACAACGATGAATTTAGATGACTCCAATGCATTATTCAATTCCGCTCTTCCAAACTTAGTTGGCTCACGACGAATAAATGTGACACTTAGTAGTCAACCTAGCAGTTGAACTGAATACAATAATAAACAAAAACGAATTTTTAAAAGTTAAAAGTAAGGGTCTAAAAGTCAAAACCTGTAAGGAACACGGACAAGCTTTGACTGTAAGGGTCTAGGTGTCAAATATGGTCAGTAAGACGCTGCTAAGCATTAGACCCTTAGTACCCGGTTTTTGACGAATAGCTGTCAGAAATCGTCCTATAAAGACCCATGAGATGATCCAATGATAGTGGGGGTGTGGGTTTCCTACTTTGCTTTAGGTTGACATTTTTTCCGGTTTGATAACATGGCAGCGATTCCAAGTAAGACTACCTGCTAAGAGTGTAAGAGTAAGAGTGCACACCCATTCTGTCTGCGTTACTAAGTCATTAATAAACAGACATAAATCGCAGGAAATAATATTATGGAAAATTTGAGATTAGCCAACAGCGAAAATCGTACATTAGAAATAACGTAGTTCACTAAGCCACCTTTACGCACTTACGTTTCATCGGAGTGCAACGGAGAGATTAAGGCACTATGCAAATGATCTGGGGGCGAACTGGGTGGCCGGTTCGAAATTAGCCGGTTTGGCTAATTTCGAATTTTCCGTACTAAGTCATTAACATAATCACCGGGTAGTAAGGGTCTAATGCTTAGCAGCGTCTTACTGGCCAAATTTGACACCTAGACCCTTACAGTCAAAGCTTGTCCGTGTTCCTTACAGGCTTTGACTTTTAGACCCTTACTTTTAACTTTTAACGATACGTTTTTGTTTATTAATCCGTGTTACTTTGAGAATTGTAATAAATAGGTGTGGTGGTGGATGAGGGGTTGGATATGTGTGACACCTTTATAATTAATTTGTTGTTTGTTTTGTTGCGCCGCCTTTAAGCTCGGTAAATAGCTATGGCCTTACTAATCTGGCTATCGCTAATGTTAACAATAGAAACAAATCCTTTAATCTTTGGTCTATGTCTTGCAACTGGCGTTTGCTTAATGGCATTGTTGCATAATAACAATGTTTAAAACAATGTAAAACAATCAATCTGGTCGTTTAGAGCTCCGTAACCCCTGAACCACTTGACCAATTAGAAAAGGCCTTATGGAAAGGGCACATCTACGGAGCAATACCTGTAAAATGAGCTACGAACCAGCTTTACAGGACAAATAGTATGACCTGTAGAGAGGACAGACGAAAGGTACATTCCCAGAACAAGACCAAGAACAAGACCAAGAACAAGAAGTTGTCTATTTGGCCCCTCTCTGTATTTCGGGTTTGGCTGGACTGAATTTGACAATTTCGGACTGTAGACAGGCCCTGACTAGTCAATGCTAGATTCCAAATTTGGTTTAAAATTTTTCAATTTTTAAGGCGTTATAAGCTCTCAAAGTTGAAAGTTTAACACAGAGATCCTAGGTCGACCATTACTAACACTGGTTATCGTCAGTGTTAATGTGCGATCTGCATTATGTAATACGCAGCAGGTAAATACATATGTCTGCGTGGCTCAGCTTTCATAGTGGCTACGTCTGTGTGCTAATGGTGGTAAGTTCAAGTCCTGCCACCGCACGTGTTTTTTGTTTTTTATCTGACTCAATTTTTCAAAAAGGGCTTCTATCTTCCATACTTTTTCTTTCCCCGCGCACTACACACAGTTGCTTTGTGATAATAATAGACACAGTATCATAAGACTGCACGCCTGGTACTCAAAAATCAGAACTGTTTGCTGTGCTTTTTCCGAGCTAACAAGGCAGTCCATTGGAAATAAACTCTTGCAAACTAAGAAGCTGTTCAACTTTTTACGCTGGTGAGCTGAACGTCATAAACATATGCACAAGGAAGAAAAGCTAGTGGCTTCTTGCCTTCCACATTAGAAATTTATGCAAGCAATCAATAAATAAGGTAAAGGATACAATAAAAAATATAATAAAATGTTGGGTGCAGGAGCCCAGATCTGATAAGTACTGAAATAGTCCCTAAAATTAAGTATTAAACAGAGGGGGAGGTGGGGGGCAGTGTTCGGAAGCACAAAAAAGGATGTCGCAAGGGGGTGGACAGCGACAGATATACTTAGCACCGAAGGCCCCTCGTCAAGGAATAATAATACAAATATTTACAATAATACAAATAGTAATTATTTGTATTATTATACAGCCAAAGGTCCCTTGTCAAGTAAAAATATTAGTCAAAACAGTAACAATAATACAAATGATTACAATAATATGAATAAAAGCCAGGACCACATAGAGTCAGAGGCCTTTTTTTTTCAATTAAAACAAGTAAAATAAGAAAAAAAAATGGTAAGAACTAAAAACAAGACCTGAAAATTCTTAAGTCGTCGGTAGCATATTACCGATATTTTGTCATGTGCACCGTGAGCTCTGAAAAATTCGTAATGTCATTACCTTACGTCACAAAGCCGTGGATCTACTGGTGTTTCACAATCTCACTCTACAATTTCAAGGAAATAACTTACGAAACACTGAGGTGATAAATTTGGTACTACCACACCTTCTTTGCCGCATGCGTAATTGCAAGTGACGGAAAACTGTTCGGTGCATGTGGTGACATACCCTTACCACCTTTCATACTCAACGCCAAGTTTCGAAACGAGTCAGGAAGAGCATTGTTATTGAAAAGGACTTATCGTTAAGTCTGGAGAAGGGGAGTTTATAATAATATTGCTTTACAACAATCCAACATAGCCATACATGCAATAACTTCAGGTGATAATTTAAAAATAACTCAGCCTACGTGGTACCAGAAATTCTGTAAAGAAACCCAGAAGTAACTATACGGAAATATGTCTCAATGCCATTGTTAGGTTTGTCGCAAGTATTGTCTGCGCGAAATAGAATTAGATCACCCATGCCATTGTTACCACCCTATATAAACGAATATGTAGCAGATATCTGTCTCACACTTCAGTTCAACTAACCATACAGAACTACTTCGTCCACAAGGTAAGCCCTTACGTTTACAAGGTGTACTAAAAACACGTTTTGCTGGCGTAAGTGTATGATAACAGGGTGTCTACCCGTCAGGAAAAATAAGATAGAATAATAGCCAGTTGCGTGCACAAATAAATCCACACTACGTTTCGAGAGGACAACCTCCCGTCTTCAGGTAAAAATAAACACTAAAACATTTTAAGAATTCATGGCAGTATCTGCCGAGTCACCAAGTCTATAAAACAAACCATTCAGGCATGGTCAAGGCCTAAAACATTAAAATTATTAAA
>JAHWFP010237390.1:0-11433 GCA_023313725.1 Lithobius niger
TCGAATTCGTGGTTCCTGGAGCTGCCGACTGTCTCTTGGACTTGAGTCAGTCGTTTTTACACATCCAGTGCAAAATAGTTAAAGGTGTAGCGACGGCTATAACAGACACCGAGAAGATTGGTCCTGTAAATCTACTTTTACATTCTCTTTTTTCGCAATGCGATTGTACATTAAATGGAAAACAAGTGTCTAATAGCGACAATGGGTACGCATTTCGTTCTTATTTAGAGACTTTATTGACTCATGGCACCGATGCTAAAGCCGGTCACCTCTCCAGTCAATTGTGGGAAGCCGATACTGCCGGTAGCTTCGATAGTGGTAATCCTGGTGGAAGTAACGTTGGTCTTAAAGCACGCACCAAACGTGTCAAGACTAGTAAAGTTATAGACCTGTACGGTCGCCCTCACTGCGACCTATTTCAGCAAGACAGACTTTTGTTAAACAATGTCGATCTCCGTCTCAAATTAACTCGTAGTAAAGATGCATTCTGTTTAATGAGCGCCGAGACCAACCCGAGCTACCGCGTGAACATCACTAAGGCAGCCTTGTTCGTCCGCCGAGTCACACCATCACCGGCAGTGTTGGTGGGGTTCACCCAGGCCTTAAAAGACGGTTCCGCAAAGTACCCAGTCCGCCGTGTTGAAATTAAAACTTTTACTATACCTCAAGGTAGTCTACAAGGCAATCTCGATAATGCCGTCCTGGGAAACATGCCTTCGTTTTGTCTTCTCGGCCTGGTTTCGAATAGTGCATACAACGGTAGCTATACTAAAAATCCTTACAACTTTGCCAACTACAACGTTAATTATCTCGCTTTGCAGGCCGATGGAAAAACTATTCCTTCTATTCCCTATAAACCAGACTATGACAATTCTTTATACGTGCGAAATTATTACTCACTTTTTCAAGATACCAACAAACTGGTTTCGGGCTCGCCTCCACCCATCGCGTATGGTGATTACCCGGAAGGCAATGCGCTGTACGCCTTTGATTTGACTTCCGATAAAAGCCAAGGAGAGTGCCATTACAACCTCATTCGTCAAGGATCTCTTCGTATCGACATTAGTTTCAAAGAAGCCCTTACGGAAACTATAAATTTAGTACTTTACATGGTGCATCAATCCGTACTCGAAATCGATCAATCTAGAAACATTCTATATGAACACTAAAAAACAATGCAAACGGATCAATTGCGCGCCGCAGCTAGCAGTCACAAGAAGCTAGGGCCTTTATTCGGTGACGTGTACGCTTCCGATCAGCTACCTAGAACAGCCACCCATTCGGCGTACATCGTTAATTTGGACCCCTCTTCCAAACCAGGTAGTCACTGGATCGCCATCTATTTCGACCACCTCAAAGCGTCCGTTGACTATTTTGACAGCTATGGTCTGAAGCCTACTAACGTACACATCCTGCGTTTCCTCGGTAGGAATTCTACCTTTAAGAATTATAATCTACACACCTACCAAGGGCCGTGTAGTACGGTATGCGGCCAATACTGTCTTTATTTTCTATATCATAAAGCCAATGGTCTCCCCATGACTCGTATCCAACAACATTTCCATCCTATGACGAAGGATTTTAACGACCGCCGTGTCGTTCGCTTCGTCAAAAGACACTTTAAATTCGTTACACCTTCCGAAAATAAAGACTGCTTTCAATGCTGTAAGCCGTTGTTATGATCGACTGTGGGGGGGGGAAAATGAGACTGACGTTGCTGTTGGTGTTTTTTTTTCCTAGGGGTCTTAAACCCTCTTAAATAATGTACGGGTCTTAAACCTTTTTTAATTTTTTTTTATTATATAAATGTTTCACTACAGGGTCCTAAACCCTCTTCAATCATGTTGTGAATTTTTTTTGTATTATATACCTATTTTGATGAGGAGGTCTTAAACTTCCTTCAATGTACATAGTGTGGGTTTTTTTTTTATTATATAAATGTTTTGCTAAAGAGATCTTAAATCTCCTTCATTGTACATGCATTGGTGGTGGGTTTTTTTTATTATATAAATGCTAAAGAGATCTTAAATCTCCTTCATTGTACACGGTGTGGGTTTTTTTTTTATTATATAAATGTTTTGCTAAAAGAGATCTTAAATCTTCTTAAAATGTAGGTTTTTACTTAATAAATTTTTCCCTCGCAAGGGGGGAAATTTGTGTTTGCGTAGCTTCGTGTCCGACTTTACTTATTTTGTTTATTGTCCATACTTGTTCTTTTTTTCGGCCATATCTTTTATTAACGTCTACGATAAACACCTAGTTTTCTACTGGAAACCTAGGCGACGAACTTAACGTTGGTTTCGACTACGCGGCATCATGCAATTAGAACCAACGAAACACCGTTGGGCCACTCGGACGACTAGCGTTTGAGAATTCCAAATTCGGGTGATGAACACGATACGTCAACGGATACCTTTTTTAATTTTAGTTTTTTTTAACTTCGTCACATTTAATTTTTTGTTTTTTTTTGCCAACACATTCCCTTACGTATCGCAGCGGATTACGGGCCTCCTGGTGGTATCGCCCGGGTGTTGTCTGGAAGAGCGCCATCGAAGGGAGCCGTATTACACAAACCCTACAAACAACGTGTATTATGACTCGCTGCGATGACGCCTCCTTCCACATGATAGCTAGACCGTATGCGCGCAATATGGCCTTTTGCGATATCACTTCTTTACATGTCTCACTTCTTATTTGTATTACATCTTATAAACTACCGGTGGGACTTTTGCTTTTTATAATACCTAGCTTCTGATTTTTTTACGGGTATAGAGGCTTATCCCCTTCGCTGGACGCTCCCGGGGATTCGTTACTAGCCGTCAGTTTCCCCTTCAGGAAACTGCCGGTGGATTTTTGGGTTTTTAACTACCTAGCTGTTATCACTCCGCCCCCTCAGCCTTGTCCACGTTCTTAAATTCTCAGTCTGCACTACGTTCCGCTTATCGAATTGAAGGCACTACTTCGACTTATATCGCTTCGTTATAGCCTATATGATTTGCGAAGGTGGGCTTTTTAGGCTCCCTCAGTCTCCGCCTGACGTCGCTTCATTTTGTATTTCTACCGTGTCTAATCTCGTTTTTTTTTTTGTTTCAGTCCCACCATACCCTACACACAACTACCCCCGACTAGATGAAGGCCATCAGGTGGTATTATACGTACACCGTTATTGTTTCGCTTTCAAACACCTATTTTTTTTTTACAGGCAGAAATATAAAGGTTCCATGCTCAATCCTCATGCTTAAGGTAACCCTCAATACATGTGGCTTCTGACTATGCTTTATATTCCAGTATTTTTCGGTAATTCTGGTTTCTTACTTTTTTACAGCTTCCAGACCGACTTGAAGGAGCTGCCTTGAAGAGGAAACCATACTTACACTCAATCCAACTTGAAGGACAACGTGGGCATCCTCATACTTAAGGTAACCTTCAACACATGTGACTTCTGACTATGTTTTTATATTCCAGTATTTTTCGGTAATTCCAATTTCTTACCTTTTTACAGCTTTCAGGCCACCTTGAAGAAGATCCCTGGCTCGAAGATCTGACTGTCTCAGGCTTTTTTTGCTGTTATTTCACAACTGTACTATGCATGTACCTCTAAACGATTTTTAATAAAAAAAAAAGTGTATCTCCTGCCTATCACTTTTACCTATGCATGCACGCAAACAGGGGGGAGTCTTTTCAACTGGTAACAATTATTATCCCGGGCGGGCGACGCGTAGATGCGGCAGGGATATGAGGCGGGTGTCTAACGTTCAAGGGAGGGGGAATGTTGATCCTTGGTGCACATGGACCGACCAATAGACCCTAGATGCACGCGCCTACCTCCCCACGGATTTAAATGTGATACCCAAAAAGCATGGGGCTCTGTTAGGCTGTATCACTATACTAGACCCCCGGGTGATAAGAACTACTGATCATGTTTCTAGCTAAATAAGCATATATAAGAAATATTCTGCAATGTTACAAAAAATAATATTAAAAAAAGACGAGCGCCAAAGTAGCTGCTCACTGAGATAAATACAATCTTAAGAATGCCAACACAGGAAAAGCATTCTTGGTAACGTGTTAAATGAAAAATGTGTGGTGCTTCCTTGCCTGTTTTAGTTCCTTACAGGAAACATTATTGTTCAGGTAGTGCTAGTGCATCGTACTGGTTGTGTTTTGTTGGCCTTTTATTGGTCATTGGTTGGTCTGTTTTTACCAGAATGGTTGACCAGTTCTGTAACGTTGCAAGGAGGAGTACAAGGATTTAGAGAAAAACTGTGTATCTTGTGAATTCTGCTCTTATTTGTGTATTGCTTTTACCACTTTTCTTGTGCTGGCATATTGAAAGATATGACGCAGTTTAAAACAAAAGTAACAACGTACTTCAAACCTTGCTTGTCACAATTATAGGTTAAAAATGTGTTAGCTTTTATGCCTAGTTCTAGGTTTTAGGCCTAATTTTGCCTGCCGATTTTATTTCGTAAGTAGCAGGTATAGCAACAGAACAGTTGGTTTCTAGAGTTAGGCCTATTCCTGCATCCGAAGCTGTTTCGGTGTCGACACTTCACATTGCCGTGGCAACGAGGATTCTTTAAACTACCATGTGCAGGCATTTTATTGTTTCGTGCTGTGATATAAACACGTCGTCTGCTCTAGACTTTCGTTTTATATACACCGCTTCGCCTTGATACGATGATTTCAGGTTTCATATTCGGAATTCCCATCGCTAATGTAAACGACTATAATTGTCGCCGTGCTGAAGTGGATTTCTCCAAGCATTCTTTTTTCAAATGAAACTGTTGTTTGTGTTAATGAAATCCTTTTGTTTTTTTGTTTTTTTATGGTTTCGTTTCTTCCTGTAGTGGTTAAATGCAAGGATCAAATGTTAATGATTTCATTGAGTTGCGTCGAAAAAGGTTATTAGCTTGAAAAAATGCAGCCAAAAATTAATTGGCAATGTTTTCTAAAGTTCACTTGACTACCACCAGCATGGTGTATGCTTCATCGAAATTCCTTAACTATACCAAATTTACAATGGTGAGTGTTAAACATAAATTCGAAAAAAACTATAATTTCTTCTGTCGTATTTGTTTGATTTACATCAAATTTTGGCTCAGCAATACTTTTGGGGGTATAAAGCGATGTGCCAACTTTCATTCCAATCCGCCCTTTTGTTTGGGAGCCACCCAGACTAAAAATGTGCAACCAGCCAACGGACCAACCAACCAACATTTTGCAATTTGGTGTCCGTTATAGGCTATGCTGCGCTCGCGCGCTCCGCCAATTACATTTACTACTATCCCCCCGTGGGGGGGGGGGGGGACCCTAATTAATGAGGCTTTGCAAACCAAAGATTTGGGGATCATCATAGACTCACAATTGCGTTTTGAGGCCCATATATCTGAAACAATTTTTTTTAAAGCTAATTTTGTCTCCATCCAAATTAACTGCACTATAACATCAAGGACACCTGAAGTTTATAATTATGAAGTTATTTTTTGGCACTTTTCAGGCCAGTTTTGGTACATGGTGTTGATCTTCGCGCTGCCTTACCTCAAAAAACATATGCAAGCACTCCCAGCGGATATATGCAAAGAAGATTTCCATAAAGAGTACAAGGCTTTTATAACTTTTTATATAACACCGAGAGATTAATTCATCTTCGTATCCTACCACTCAAATGGGGTTTTCTTCGTGAGAGCATGATGACTACATTAAAAATTATAAAACTACAATTTGGAGGCGGGCCACTATTCGGATCCTCGATTAGACTCAGCACTACTACACATACCTGAGGTCATCTACAACATTCAACACTCCCATAAATCTCACACATGATCCTTACATATCTTTTTTTAATCGAACTACGGACCTACGGAATAGCCTACCTGCTGAAATTATAAATAACTTCGGTAAACGCTTTTAAAAATAAACGACACGATTATATTACTAGGAAACAGGCTTTGGGCCTATTGTAGGCGGAGCGGATAAAAATTTATTTTAAATGTATACTTAACTCTCATTTTAATGACTTTGGAATACTTGCTAAGATTCCTTAAAAATCTGGGTGCAATATGCGGTCGGCAACGTTTGAGCTTTTTGCCGTTTGATGCGAAGCTCTTTTTTGATCTTTTTCACATTTTAGTATTTTTTTTTAGGTTAGGCCTAAGATACGTTTCATATTAATTTTAAGACGCTTTCTTTTGCTCCCACATTTAGTTTGTTTCTTTATTTGCAGCCTTTTCTACCGTCGCCGGCATTTAAAGTTAAAATGCCACGTTAGCCGCCGTGGTCAAGCTAGCAAAGAGTGCCACCACCAACAATGCCTGCATTGTTTATAATTATTGCAGAGTATGTTTCCTAGACTTAAAATATTAATAATAAAGCATTTAACTAAAAGTCAAACAAACGACAGTACTTTACTATAATCAAAAGATTCAATAGATCCGCGGCTCCCTATGCCACCTCCTACGACAATGTTGAGGCGCACACCTCTGGCACATGCTACATCTGCAAACGCTAATTTTTTTTTAAGTTGGAATTGTCCCAATTGTAGATCAAACGATGTTAGCTTGGGTGAGAAGATAGCATTTAAATAATTCTAAAACGTTCAGAACTTTTAGGCTTAATTTCAGCGATAGCAGCAGATAAATTAGCCCTATTGTATTCGATGTTAAGCTTATTCATTCTTGCAACACGTGGTTGAGAGTTTATTCGTGAATAGCGCCATTCACAGGGTGCAAAGAAGAATGATATATGGTAGGACAAGAAACACCAAGAGCCCACGTTTCTCCTAACAAAGTTACTTCCGGCCTAGGCCAATTATTAAGCGAAGGGGACGGCCATGTTGCAAGAAGGAGACGTCCATCTTACCAAGGCTACCTGGATGTAAAGGCGTAACGTTAGAAATACGACGCGTCGTCCAGTTAGTCACCGATTCTGCCACCAGTCGCGCTATACTTACACCCCAAAAATGAACTTCTCTAGCATGCGGACTGAACTGTGAAAGGTACTCGTGACACGCGATACGCGGACTTAAAACACTGCATTGACACCAAATTATTAAAGTTTAACAACAATGGCTTCATGCTACGTCCTCTTTGTTCACTCGACGACAAAACAAAGCCTCCGGAGGTTTAATTTCATGAATTTCAAGCAGAAGAACAACCAAGGTACCGTGTGTATTGTACTGTATGATACGTTACAGCGTTTTCAATTCTCATTAAAAATGTGTTAAACGATCCTTTGAGGCAGCAGTAAATCGTCCGAAGACTTTAAGGATAGTCACCATTACCGTAAAATAATGTTCGTTTAGCGCTACAACACCGGTAAATCTAATAATGAGAAGATGTCACGTTTTTCTGCATCCCGCTAACACTAATCAATGCTACGATTGGGTTTTTTCGTTCTTCGTGCTTTCAGTTTAGCGCAACGCTTGGACGACGCTTCTAGCATGCTACGTGAAACCGAGCGTTAAGTCTTTTAAAATATATAGATAGTCTTGATCTTACAGGAAACACACGGAGACGACCATGCTGCAGGAAGTGACGTTTACTACCACCACCAGGAAACGCAAAGCATCATGGGGATCGAGCTATTTAGCATAACTAACTCAAATTGATCACAATAAGAATACAAATTAATCGCTTAACAATCACTATCGTATATCAGATTACGACTTTAAAATAATTTTAGGATAAATCAGGACTGTTCGATCAAGGTTTACTTTTTTTAGTCCAACAATATTCGTTTAGCGACCAAAAATGTTCGAAGAATGCAAGGTAGTGTGACGTCATATTGCCTGTTTCCGCCAAAGTGACCGAATAGCCACACCAGAAGGCAGCACAGGTTCTCGTAAAAGGCGAACTTGAAATTTAAAAAATGGTGGCATCGTTACTATGGTAACCACCGCTACAGCGACAATACCTTCGGAAATTGACGAAATACTTGTGCGTGGGCAACATCCGAAGTTGAAGAACTTATTCTGTGTTCGATTCAAACCGTATTCAGTTCGTTACAAGAAACGTGAACCACGGAAAAACCTTAACTTCACTGCAAGATACAGCAGCCTCAACTTCAGGGCAAACTTCGACTACCACTTCAGCAGCTCGGACAAACGGTGGACATTGTATTAATGGACATCTCATACGGTGAGGAGGAGGGTGATGATAGGAAAAGTCCAGAGTAGGCAACGAACATTGGTGAACTAAGATGGATTATGGATTACGAGTGGAAAATGGTGCAGTTTATTGATTTTTCTCTCTCCATCGGTGGTGTGCCAACAGGCAACAAAACTTTGGTTGTGTTTGTGTGTGCTTCGGCTGATACAATGCAGACAAGAAGACAGATTGTAAACATTCCGTTTTTATTGAATCTCTATAAAAATTCCGCATATAGTTGCCTGGCAAACTATAAGGAGTTCAGATCGATGAAGGCTTATTGTGAAAGTCGGAAATATTAGTTTTAATAGAAGATGCATAGGTTTATTATTACATTTAATAAATGTGTTGAACTTTTGTTAATGTTATTGCAAGTTAGGTAATAGTGGTTATTGCAAGGTTGGTCTTCTCTCTATTAAACAAAAACGTATGGGAGGGGAGATATAACAGAATGTTACATGGAATACGGAGGGGGACAAGGAAGCCAACATTTCCTGGTTCCCCTCGCTATTATGTGCAGGCAAACCCGGACCTCGACCAACAGCTGCACCAAAGCTAGAGGCCGAAAGCCGGTTGCTAACCGGAAGTAGGTGCCAGTGGGCTACCTCTTGCGCACAACCTATTGCTATTGCGGAATTCCTGCGCCGGAATCTACTATTAAGATTAGCATAAATACAGCGATTCTGACCTAACAAGTATGCGGGCCTCTCTCCGTAGGGGCGGGGCCAACTGCAGGGAAGGCACGAGACGTACTGTACTTTTTATTTTTAACTATGCATCGCAAAACAAATTAGATTGTGTGAGGCAGGCGAAATTTTCATTTTTACATATCTACAGATATTTTGCACTATCAACAGACATTATGGCCAAAATTTTACAAGTATTTTTGTACTCGTTGCCTCATCGTAGTTCAAAAAAAAAACCGTCAGTAATGGGAGTGGGGGTGGCACCATTACATGCTAGTTTCAATGGGGAGGAATACTGCAGGAAAGGTTGGGAACCACTACTCCAGAGTACTAGGTTTAGTGCAGCTAAAACTATCACTAACGCATATTATGTGATACTTGCTGCGTAGCCCCCTAGCTTTGTGGTAAAAACAAAATTAGAATCAAGCGAAAACTTGAAATTTGATGTTTGTCTTGCTGAATGTTACAATTGGAGTTCGAGTTAACCTCTAATCTTTTTTTTTATTTGTGTACCTTCACTGCTGTTAATTCCATGGGGATACGAGTTCTAAAGCTTTTTTTCTAAATGTCGATAGCCTTTTTTTTCGTGAATTGTTTGTTATGTTGATGTGTTGTCATCGTAATTACAGAAAAAAAGAACGGCGTAGGCAAACATATCGTCTAAACTACGGTCATTAAGCGTTGAACTTGAAAGCAGCGATGCATGTACCTAGTTTGTCATTCAATCGGATGATTTCACACGATTAATGAGATGATATGGATGGCATTGCAATTCTTACTCTATCTCACGGAAATGCGTTCAAAAAGCACTAACGGAATGGTTAAAGCAATAAGCATACCTGCGATCTGTTGCAGATTTTTCGCTTCTCGGTGAAGTCATACATCACTAGGCATTATCGATCTCAATATAATTCATTGTATTTGACGAGGAAGGCTGCATGTTAGCAATATTTCCGTAGTGTAATGCAATTTAAACGAGGAAAAAAATTCACTTTACAGTTAGGTACGGCTAAATACAATCCCCCCCCCCCCCTCTCTACCACCCACCCACTTGCCCCTTTTTCTGTCGATTTTCGTTCCAGGTTCCTCAAATCGAAGGCTGCTGTCGTCACAGTCGACACACCTGTTGTTGAAAGCGCAATTTTAGCGTTTGCAGTTTGTTACCTTAAATACGACCTGGTCTTTAGAAAAGTCGTCAGGTACTGAAAGCTCCACTGCTGCACGGAACATCCTCCTTCAATTGTAAAGGTAAGAATTTCTCACTCTATGCTCGGCGATAGGTAACTTTAAAAAAAAGCTCATAATCAGGATTCGTATACTGATAAAAAAAAATGCATATTGGAAAATTTGATTGGATTTAATTAAAGCTTAATTAAAACTCTTGAAATTGTACTTAGATACAGGAAAATACTCGAAGTTTAACTTTGGTATTGGAAAATACTGGAATTTCCAATTATGATCACTTAATAAGTCGCACTTCCTGATATTAAATAAATATTCGAAAAAATATAAAAATAAATATTTTTTCACTGTTTAGCTTTTTTTCCGCTTTTGTAAACAGTGGATTAAATGTCAAATAGCGGAGATGATAAATTCAGTGAGTTTAGTGCGGGAGCGGAGGCGTTTAAAACCACTGATTTAGCAACCTCATCGCGGCCACTGTGCCCATTTTATTTATTTTTTTTATTTGGAAAAAGTAAGTAAGGAAAGCCGTAAATCAAAAGCATATCCCGTTCAAAAGAAATTTAGTAGCCTAAATATTTATGATGTTAAATACTTGAAAAGACAAAGGATACAAAGCAGCTTCACTTAAGGGAAACAATATCCGTTGCCTAGGGACTAAACCGTGAGCGTACATCTCCCTTCTTCCTCCGTATATTGCTAGAGGCAGTGTATTACCTGTCGTATTGTCAAGCCATTATTATGACAACCGCGATTATGTTTGTTAAATGCAGAGTATCACTTGCAAAGTACCATAAGTCGCCTGTTAAACGCCTATGGGCTCTTAAAACCCCTTCTCTACAAACACGGGGGGGGGGGGGCCCCGGGTGCCGTAACAAAGTTGTAATTCATTTTTTTCGAATCTTACTTTTGTGGAGGGTGTTTAGGCCTAATTCGCGGAAATTTTCAGCGTTTATGCGATCATTCACGCATACGTGATCGGAGTTCGGTCTAGCATTAAGCGCAATGCCTTTATTCTCATTTGTTTAGGAATTTAAGTTTCTTAGTTTATTTTACTTTGCTTTAAGAATGTGGCATTCAGTTAATTTTGCTGCAAGAAAAACCACGAGTTAAGGAGATAAAACACTGATTTCCTTAAATTCGTGAAGCTTTCAGTCTTTTAGCAGAAAAATTACGTTCAAAATGCTTTACGGTCAGAAATCGTGAAATAGCCTAGTTACAGCCCCCTCCATCCCCTGTAACTAGGTAATTTCACGATGGCTGACCGTAATGCATTTTTGGGGGGATTGGGCCGTAGCATTGAATTTATTCAGTTCTTACGTGACGTTTCGTGTGGTATGTGCACGTTAAGTAAAGCATTCAGACTGCTAGATGTAACTGCTAAATATAATTGCTAAATGTAACTGCTGAATGTCCAT
>JAHWFP010237391.1:0-14642 GCA_023313725.1 Lithobius niger
AGCAGAGTATTTGGTTACCATGAAACCTATTTCTAACAGAACATGTTACTCTACTTTAAATAAATGAACACAAATCGCTGTAAACTGTATAAAGGAAAAAGGAACACAAGCCAAACAGTGAAAATCGTACACTAGAAATAACGTAGTGCAGTAAGCCACAAAATCAGTGAGTCATCTTTACACCAGTGGAGGAGAGGGCATAACGATAAAGGTGCTATGTCAGTGATCTGGGAACGAATTGGGTTGCCAGTTCGAATACGGACCATGCCACTCTGACGAAACGTAAGTAGCTTACTGTGCTACTTTATTTCTAGTGTATGATTTTCGTTGTTTGGTTTGTTTACCCCTTTCCTTTGCGTTACTCTACTGGAACTTTAAAAAAAAATCTTTTAAACGATGTACAGATGCTGTTCCTGGAAGCCTAGCCGTAGTTGGAATGATATCGCAAGTTTGATTGACTTTCAGGACAGCTGTGCACGCACAACCTTTATCTGCAACTGACTCATCATAACTGGACCTATTGTCAGTTAGTGACGGCGAAAATTGGATAGGGAAAACGACGACTTACTCTATCGATTTGTAACCGGGTGTTACCATCGGAGCACTCCTTAGTTCTTACCCCTAATAGAAGCATCTTATTTTCATTGATCTTTACTGCATAAGCAATAGTTAAAAAGTGAAAATCATAAGACATATTTTTAAAAATCGGGTGGCAGAGACCTTTCCATTGAAACCTTTTGTGGCCCAGTGCCCATTTAGGGCGAATTTATGCAACGACTCGCCTTTGCATTCTCGCAGTTAGAATATAATGACGATGGCACAGTTGTCGTTGGTACGGTAGCAATGCTACCAGGATTAGCTAAATCCGACGTCGTTTGAGTAATTGCTTTAAGTATTGTAATCCGTGATAATAAGAAAAAGAATTCTCCTGTCGAAATTTTCCCAGACGTTTTTGAACTCTCAATATTGACGGTTTTCGTTGTGAGTCGACCGAGCTAAAACCGCTGCCAAGTTGAAATTACAGATGATTTGTAGCTTTTAGCTGCGAGAATGGAAAGGCTAGTCGTTGCGTAAATCGCCCTTACAGATCAGCGCACGTTTACGCAACCACTCGCATTTGCATTCTCGCAGCTTGAAGCTAGAAATCACCTCCAATTCCAACATAGCGGCGGTTTTATGTCTGCCGCCTCGCACCGAAAACAGCAAATAACGTGAGTTCAGAAGCGTTTGGGAAAATTGTTTCGTCATGAGGAATTCTTTATTTTATTGGCACTGATATAAGACTGCAAGTATTGACTCAAACGATGTCGGATTTAGTTAATCCATTTAGTGTTGTTACCAAGGCAATGACACCTTTCCCATCGCGATTGAGTTCTTGCTGCGAAAATGCAAAAGCGAGTGGTTGCGTAAACGTGCCCTCATAGTTTAGTGCGATGAGTGAGAAATGCTGGTATGCAAACCATAGACACTGAGGCAAATAATTTGGAACACCAAAAGTCAAAATCTCACATTCGAACGAAGGATTCAGGCAAAATTTAAACGAACAGAGTATTTTCTATTCGACGCTATTCGACCAGCCTATACTTTGCTTCGTTTCCCATTACCATCACAAGATTCAGACTAGGGTAATCGTAAGTTTTGGAACGCTTTGGTTTCAGTTCAAATTAAGTTCAAAATGAAACTCGTACCATGCGTAAAATGGTTAGCTTGTTCAAATCGCAACTTCTCAAGTAAAATGTCTTCCTGACCGGCAGTAAAACTGTTCAGGTAAATTGGAAATAAGCCATCAGCAAAAATTATACACTATAAACAACATAGTTCAGTAAGTCACCTTTATGCACTTACGTTTCGTCAGAGCGGCATGACCCGGTTCGCACCGGCTACCCAGTTCACCCCTGATCACTTGCATAGCGCATTAATCGCTATAGCCACATCCTCCACTGGCATGAATATGACTCACTGAACCCTTTATTAAGGTCACAACCGTGACCAGGACTCCAGTCGACCGAATGTTCTCGGCCATAGGCAATGGAGAGGGAAGACAAGTCATACACCCATAAGGCTCAACGAAGGAGAAACAAATAGACTAAAAATCACTGTAAAAATATTAAGGAAAACCTAAAATATTCCATCCGCGAAAATTATAAACTAGAAACACACAAGTGCAAACAAAGTCACAATTTTTATTTTCAACCGGTTATTTCAGGTCTTAGTCACAATAAAAATTATTTAAGAGAATAAAAACACTAAAGACTCCCCTTTCAGGATGAAAGATGTGATACTGGCTGCTCCAGTTACTGCATCATAATTTTAATATTTTCATTATCCTAAATCATTTTTATTGTTACTAAAACCGAAACTAACTGGTTGAAAATAACTGGTTGAAGTGTCCTCGTTGTGAAAATGAGCAGACATTTTCTACATAATTCCAGTAATTATGACTCTCATAATGGTTGAAAATTAAAACTGTGACTTGTGGGTGTTATTTCCGGTCGAAAGCCCCATTTTACTTGTACCCTTCAACCACTAATTTAGGTTTTCGAGGCTTTTCGTTTCATTTTTCAATAACTCCAATATTTTTGTTTTTGTTATTACTCCTTCTTACGGCATACACATTATGAACTTTTTGTATTCTTAAATTTAATTATTCGAGTTTCTACATTAATTACATTTCGTGACAGTTTAACCAAAGTAGGTTTTATCAATTTAAAGACGGTAAAATTGTTGCTTCGTATGTGGGAAGCCAGAAAACGCAGTTTTATAAAGTCACCATAAAACGAATCAACAGACCTGCAAATCCTATTGGATAGTTGCGGTTAACATCAACCCCTTTGCATTCACTCGTTGGCTGTGGCTTGGAACGATTCTTACGCCAATCACGACCCTGAAAATGATACAAAAATGATTTAAAAAAATATTTCTAGTTTTTTTTCGGGTTTACTTTAACAAGATTTAGTAAATCTCCCTTAGCTTTGCCGTAAACATTTTATGTCAGTTATTTGCTTACTATACGTAAATTATTTAATGGGAAATTACGAAAAAAAAATAATGTACTAGAATTTCCCTGTCTTCACCAAATTTCACCGAACAGATTTAGCAAATGTTGCTGATATTTGCTATTTATGTACAGTATTTATTGTCTACATAACCAATAAAGTCTAGTTAACACGTAATTTATGATCACAACCTGTTAACTTAGCCGAAAACGCAAAAACTTTAAAAGGTTTTAAAAGTCTACTGAAATATTCGTGAGTTTTCAATTTTTTAGTAAGAATATTTAGCAAATTTCCTTAACATCTGCCACTGGCATGAACAACCATTGTTTTCTGACTACATCGTCAGAAACGCCGAAAAAAATAAATTAAAAAAATTTATTTAAAAAGTTCCCTGATTTTTTCACATCTAACAAATTTTTCTAATTTTTCCAATTAACATTATTTGTGGGTCTGTAATTCGTCCATTACATAACCAAAAACTTAAACAAATTAAGAAATAAATTACTGGAATTAACTGATTTTTCATGTTTTCCGTGACCATATTTATTTGGCCACATTTCCTTGTTCAAATATCCCTGACACTTATTAACAACGTATTGTATCAGTAATTTGGAATCGCAACTGACCAGATTCACAAGAGAAGGGTTACTTACTTGTGATTTTGGGAGTATGTTGTGAATCGTGGGTGCACTTTCCAAATTTTTTTTCATGAGTCTTTAAGTGTCGCAAATTGAAGTCGCCATTGCAGGTGTGTACTGTTGCAAATTGATGTATATGACGGAACTATCATGTTTCATCTAGAAGTGCACTTGAGGCATGGTCTTCTTTGTTCGTTTTAATATAATTGTTAGCAAATAGCCAACAGATTAGCAAACGTGCACGTGTTTATTGTGCATGCGCGCTAGATTAGGTTTGTGGTTATTTCTGTTGAATAAATTAGTTGTGAACCAGCACTTCAGCTGGAAACATGCCTATATCTTTATAAACGGGATACAATGCCAATTGGGCTCGATAAGTGTTAAATAAATACGGCTGACCATGTCAGTATGGCTGAGTGTTAGGACTCCAGCCTTAGGTTTCAAAGATCGTGGGTTCGATTCCCCACTCAGGCAGTCTGACATTTAAGACCAAAAGGCAACGTAAATAGGTTTGCATCCGTATTTATAATGCCTATATCTTTTTGATTCTTTGTGATGATGCAATCAACGGATTAAACCCAAGATTTGTTTACGCCTTAAAACTTATTTTAGTCCTTCAGAATTATCACGTGTTTGATTTTTCGTCCTTGCGATTAGGCCTGCTTCAGAAAAAGGCTTGAAAGATCTTAGGATTTGTGCATTATTGGTTACCGTAAGAGCAGGGTAGAAAGACTTCTCGAGTCATACAGCAATGCATTTTCACTGTGTCTCGTGCACGTGAATACTGCCGTTAAAGCGACAAAGATTGGCAGCCTGGGACTAACCCGCAAATGTCAGGCTAATCCAACTTTACGATAGTTTTAAGTTGTGACCCCAGCAAAAAATCTTTCCTACAGGACTCACCTGGTCATAAAGTAGATTCTCTCTCCGAGTAGCTATTCCAACAACTGTATAGGAAGGAATCTCGGTACGTTTTTGAAGTTAACCCCACGACGTTCTTTACATAAGCCTAACGAGCGTTTAACAACTTGACCGTCATACCACTTTACAGTTACAAGGCTGTCTAGTACAACCTTTAACCAAACTCACGTTAGTCCAGGCAAATCCCGTACTTGGGGATTTCACGACCGATAACGCCAGAACTTGTAGAGAGCGTGGCGCTTCCTGTCACGACTTGAGTTTTCTAGTGAAATGTCATTCAGGGGTCGCAGATGCACAACACAGGTCCTAACATTCTCTTCGACAAATCCACAGATTTTCGTTCCTTTACATTTGTAGTATCTTTGTTCCGTACAAGTTTCTAATTTTTATTCTCATGGTGCGTATTTAAGAAGTTAGCAGTGGAATGCCTAGCAAGAGTGTTCATTTTTTATCCATTCAGTGACCTTGCTTTGTCGTCGTCACATGTCGTGTAGTATTTTAGCCATCAAGCTGAACAACAACTTACTGGCCATGCTGTATAAGTACGATATTGTTTTACATTTGTGATTTTGCAGTAATTGCTGTCATTTATTACTTACGCCATTGGTCCAAGTGTAAGTATAACCATCTGGGTTTACAACGGGTATAATGAAGAAATCAAACTTGCTCAAAAGTGTTTTGATTTCGCTGTCAGCTCCAGCTTTGGTAACGAGCTACAAAAAAGGATAAGGAATGAAAAAGCTAAATAATATTGACATTTATATAAATAAGGTGATTAGTAAGCAAAAACGAACTTACTTAGTGTATACAATTAAGATTAATTTTATAAACGGTAATTACATGAGTAATGACTACACCAAACAGGCTTTGTCTATAAACTATAAAGGCTCATTCCCTCCAAACTAGTTTTCTCGATACTACACATGAACCAAATATCTCCTACACATCAACTACATATTTCGTTCCCTTCAAACTAGTTTTCTCGATAGTACACATCAAATAAATATTTCCTACACATCAACTACATATCTCATACCCTCCAAACTAGAGTTTCTCGATATTACACATCAACCAAATATCTCCAACACAGTAACTACATATCTCGTACCCTCCAAACTAGTTTTCTCGATATTACACATCAACTACACATCAGCTACTACACATCAGCTACTTATCTCATCAGCTACTTATCTCTACTTATCTCAGCTACTTACACATCAGCTACTTATCTCATGGCCTCCATACTAGTTTTTCTCGATACTACACATCAACCAAATATCTTCTATGAACCGTCATGTTAGTAAAAGTGGTTTAGGACAAGGGTAAAGTGACGGGGGTGAATAAAGCCTTGTGACTGTGGTAAGTACAATCACCAGGCTACAATTTCCCCCGTTAGAATATTAAACTCTCAAATGTCCTTTCTATTGGATGCGAGTAAGGAACCGTTTTCAGCTGGCCCAAGGCACACTAGAGCACCAAAAGCACACTAAAGCACAGTAAAGCACCAAAACTGCGAGACTAAGATGCATCAAACTACTTAGCTTTAATATTTTATTCATTGTACGTTTATGTATTCGAGTATTTAAGATTCTATTTATCAAAACGTGCCTACATAATGTCATGCTGTTGCACGTACATATTCCTACTTGTTTACTGTTTGTATGGTTGAAATGGAGCTCCAAATGTAATCACGTATGGACAGTTTTTTCCTTCATAAAACCCTTTAACCCGCCCAGTAACCGGTTTGTAATCCAATTACAACCGATACCTACCAGGACTTTGTCTATGGAGTGTCTGTGGAGGACTTCGTCCAGTAGAGATAGTGCAAGTGTATCACTACTGTGAGTGATTCCACTTTTAACCTTTCAATTCTCTACACCTTTCAAGTTTTAACCTTTAATAACATTTTAATCATGTCCAAATATTGTGCTTAAGCTGATACTCTATCTACTTGATCTCCAATAAGATAGAAGATCATGCAGAGCCAATATATTAGCATAGAAAGCTCCACTCACCAAAGGAATTAATTCTAGCAGTTCATTTAATCATACAAATCAGTAAATTAGCAGCGAATATTCTCAGCAGCAAGTTAAAATCAAAGAACCTAGATATAAAACCTGTAATTTCAAACCTTTAAAATTATCAAGCAACATCAGCATTTATTAACCTTACCCATGATCTCTCAACTACTTAACAATTTGCTACATTGCTCACTGTGGGTCTAATTGTGATTGATTTTTTTTAGTTTACTCCATTTACAAAAAACATCAAGATTAAGTCCGAAGTGACTCAAGCAATATGAATGAATATTGAGGTGTTGGAATTCCTGAGCTAAAATATTTGATATTGTTTGATAATTTGAAATTTGAAGTGACAGAAAGCGAGTGTTTAATGCATTTGTTGTTTTGTCCTTCATTTTAGTTTCCGTACATACACTGACACGTATACACCAAAAATTTTACGAATGTTTTATTAAATTAATTCCAGGAATCCTCTTGTCAAGTAGCGCTGAAAACATTTAACTGCGAGCTGCATGCAACGTTTAATTGTTAACTTAGGTTTAAAGGAACACTACATAAGAAGCTCATTCGGTTCTACAATTACATGCTATTACATGCTCTAGAACTCTACAATTATTTGCTATTCACGCAAAACGCTCTTGAGTTTTGCTTTAAAATGACGCAGATCATATCCCTTTACTTCCTTTGTCTTAAAAGTTACCGGAAAGTAGAGTTTAAAAAAAATTAATTTACAAAACATTAGTATAGGCAACACAGTATGTTGTTTTATTGCCAATTCTCAACTGATACCGTGTTCAATAACTATTCCACACGTGGACTAACAATTTCGTAAGTGGACTCACTGTTCAGTACAAGTGGACTCAATATTTTGTACAAGGACTCACTCTTCCGTAAGTGGACTCACTCTTCCATAAGTGGACTCAATATTCCGTAACTGGACTCACTATTCTGTAAGTGGAATTGCTATTCCGTACATGGTCTCATTTTGCAAATTTCGGTGGTACTGTATATGGCAAACAACAAGCTACACAACCGTTTCTGATTATGTGATCAGTTTGAGCAAAATCGAATATTATTAGCCTCTGTTTATTTCTTATTTGCACTTCTTCATTCTGAGTCAATGTTTACCTCATTAATAATGTACAGAGCTGTCGCTGGTGCAATCCATTCTCTTGCATGGACACCAGCATCAATGTAAAATATTGGCTTTTCAACCTTGCTCTTCACACCAATCTAAATACGAGAAAAACACATAATTAAGGGGGCGAAAATACTTAAAACAAATCGGCACCAAAATCTTGAGAGAAACCAAATCACAAACAACAGCAAGTAATAACAGAAACCATTTTGTTTTCCAAATTATATCAACACAACCAGTCCCTTTTAAAGTTTATACATAATGGCCTTGATTACTTGATAATATAAATCAGGCATCGCAATATCAACTTTTCATAAGCACTGTATATATTTTGATGACATTTTCATTTGGAAGTATGACTTAAAAAACATTAGGAAAACATAACAGCTAAAATTAGGCTTTTTCACCTGAAACTCTTTACGTGCTCATCATTCTCAGCTTGAGTGTTTAGATAATATTCTAACCACGTGGACTATGGGCAACCGTACTCATGATTGTTTTAATTACGTTTGCCTTGAAGTCTTTCTTTTGCATACCATTCTTATGCTTACTGTTGCCATATTGTGAACTCTGCAGTTTACGTTATCTTTCATGTGTTCCTCTTACCAGACACCTTCTACTATTGAATCGGTCCACTGAATTGAACGCATCTGAGCTACAGCAGAACTATTCGCAGTTGCAAAGTTTATATGGGCGAGATTACCCAAGATGTCATACTTGGCGACGCATTTGCTCCCAAACCACTTCTCGAAGCAGATAACGCTTGCTTTTTCGAATCTAATAAGAGGTTCCTACTTGACCACTTTAAAATTTTTAGATTTTTACTTTGCTACTACGGTCCTGTACGATCTCTCGTTTGGCCTAGAAAGATTGTTCAGGTATACATGGGTTTCTGAAATTACGCCTTTTAATGAAAGTTTACTCTTTAGCAAATAATTATTTTTGTTAAACGTGTTTGTTTTAATGTACTTTAGGTAGTGAGTTTTTAAGGTAACTCGAAACGTCGAGTGAAAAAATTATGTCGAGGACTTTATTGGCTTTCATTCCTTGTTCATCGTAGAAGTGCTTTTTAAATCGATCAGTTCTGCTTTAAACATTAGGCAATTTTCTAAACGCAGCTGAAACCTCAGCAACTGATTACACCAAATCGACTGCTTCCACCTAGGTTTAGAATATACTCGCTGGTTGAATGTCATGAAAAAAAGTGTTTGAAGATCGTATGCTCATCATCATAAGCTCTCCATGTCAAATTTGGTTGCGAGGGCGCTCCTAAGCTTTTAAAGATAAATACTGTCGGATAAGTGACTTAAGTCGAATGGCACCTTACCTTCTTCTGGATCAATAGGGGCACAATTGACAGTTTTGTTAATTACGTCTACACACATAATACTAACGAATAATTGCTGCAGGTCCGCTGTCAATAGTTGGTGGATTCAGCGGAAAACACACCTCCTGGAGTTGGTGGGTCAGATGCTTCACCGCTAACGTAATGCTGAGGGATCGTGAAATTTACGGCTTGTTTAGGAAATGTTTTGGGGAGATGTGGTGACTGCACTGAGATTTCCGGTGGGTTTGATAAAGTGCTCATTGTTTAAGGTATGACTCAATTAAGCGAAAAAAGCAATTTACTAACCTTGACACCATAAATTTTTCTCTTCTCATAAGTTTCTTCTAAAGTAGCCAATTTTACCAGGTCGGGGTATTGCTTTGCCAACTGTTTCATGTACGCATCAATCTAAAAGGGAAAAAAATAATAAATGTGTGTATCACTGATAAAAAATAAATAAAGGACGATGCTATACGCATAAAGCGAATTTTTTAAGGTTAGCAAAACAGCCCTAAGTTGCGCACTCGACATTAATTAATATTAGTTTACCTGGGTCATTACCAGTGAGGTTCTTGCTCTTTTATGAACGGAAAATACAGAAGTTTGAGTTTCCGTCAACGAAATATTTTTGCTGTACAATCACCTCCATCGAAATCAGTGTTAACTCGCAAGCTGTGCAATAAGATGAGTTGTGGCCTTGATGAGTTAAGCTAAACACTTGTTTTCGTCGTTGTAATTATTTTATTAAACGAGTGCATGTTGGCAGTTTATTCAGAGCCAATTACGTGAATTTTCAACATTAAAAAACGCTGCAAATGATATTTTCTGGCCTAGTATGGTGTTACCTCAGAGGCGATTATGCAATTCAGCTCTGCAGAAATGCAGGAGCATAACTACAGGTTGATATATCTAAAATAGACTGACTAGGTTCGCTGTTTTGCACTAGCGATGTATTGTATATTCAACGTAGTAGTAATCTTTTACAGCCCCTGGTCTAATACATTGGACGGATACTGAGCGGCAAACAACTAAGTCCCAACGCTAAATACGAGCTTTGTGAGGCGTTTGCGGGTGCCCCAACCAAAGCGAGCAACAAAAGACCAGAGGTCAGCATCCTCGTCTCCAAACCAAGCGAATATCGGTTCGAATCCCGCGACTGTCCCAACTTTAAAAAAAAAACATCCCGTTCGCCATGTGCAGTAAAGGGTTAATATGGCATTAATGCAGTCTTATGGCACAGAAATTAATGTTTGTACATTGACATGTTAAATATACAAAACATACAGCTCATAAATGCAAACAACTTTGCGTGAAGCTAGGTTTTGGAAGGCAGAGCAGGATTGGTAGGTTTTTGTTGGAATAATCTGTTTATTGTGTATGAGGCTTACTTGGTTGATTGTTAGTTGATTGTTTAAGTATTGCGGCAGAGTGGTGATGTTTTCATTTTGATTTGTTGTTATTCATTGGGTGAGTAAGAAGGAGAAACCTTTCAAAACGTTGAAAGTGGCTGAATGTGGCTGAAAAGGACTTTAATTTATCGATTAAATGCAAACAAAATTAAAGGAAATAAAAAAAGGAAGGCAATATGCACCAAGTTGGCTAATTGGCTTGGTTGATTTAATGATATCTCTACTTTCTAAGGGCATCCGTTGGAAACATGGTGTCTTATCTTACAAAATATGTGGAGCGATTAAATTAAGATAGCAACCGGATCACTGACACCCAGAGGGGTCTTATCCGAGAATTTTGCGCATTACTTTCCTATTGGCTGTTGATTTTGCTGCCTCCACTGATGTCACAATACAGCTCAACAGCTTACGAACATGCGCACAAGTCAAACCAGACCTGAGCCATTGAACGACTTAATGAGCTGGAGAAGGACTAAGCTTCCTACATACTATCATTCCACTCGACCTTGCTCATGCCCAATTTATCACCAGCATTATCCTTATTACGAATTAGTTTATTAACACTTGGCGTTTGGTTTCAATACAAAATAACAGTAATACTAGTTTTTAGTCGACTTTACTGCATGCCATGGACCAACAATAGGGCAGCTCTATTCACCAAATTAAGTAGGATGGGTGGAAAGCAGCCTACAATACCATCCGAAAGGAAGTATTGTTAAAGGGTTAAAGGGTTTAACGAGCGTTAACCACTCCTGGTCATCTGCCCGAAGCCCTAAGGCCCTATGTCTGCAACAGCCTATGTCTGGAAGTATTGTTTAGCATGCTACAACAATAACAACTTTATACCATTGTTGTAACCCTTATTCAGCACACAACATTCTATTCCATTCTGCTGCAAAAGTAGCCAGTTAAATAGTTCTGAAATATGAACTTTAAACTTGTCAACTGCAGTTGTTTCTGTTTGCAAATAGAACGTTTCTTTGCTCCAAAAACCTTGCGAAAAACGTATTTAAATATGCTGTAGTCACTACTCAGTAATTCCTAGATTACGAGAAACCATGCAACGATGGGCGTTTATTCATTCAATGATAACTTATAATTGTATCCGTAAAATGTGACACTGGGAAACTAGTTTGTAGTTTGTCCAAGCATGCATTTTATAGCCATTCCTCACTTGCATATAAGTTTTACACTTCGAAACACAAAGCGGCTAGAGAAATCATTTTATGCAATTTAACGAAGAAATCGATGCATTACATTTTTTGTTGCAGATATTTACACGATATGACACTGCAGAAATTACTTATAGTAATAATTAGAGAATCCCAACTTATATTTTCGCCTGACTAAATAAATATAACTGAATAAATTCTTTTCAGTTATTTTATTTTTGGGGGAGCGATGGGAGAAAAGCACAGAGATTCGGCACAGAATATGCGAGTTGCGCTGGCCAAAAAATAATAATAATACAAAAATCACCATCATAAACACAATATGGCGCTCAGCCCTCACCCCCACCTCTGGCCACGGCACTATACTCCTATTTGTGCCGGGGGGGGGGTGAGATCAAGCAAGAAACGTGTGAGCATAAATTAACTGCAAGGGATGAAAAGTGTGTTTGTTTTTCCTAGATATTCAGCTTCCTTACAGTATATTAAAAAAATACGATGTTGTTTTATCTGCTTACCAAAAAATACCGTGTAATCAGCAAATATTACAGCATATAAAAAAAAACACGATATTGTTCCATCTGTTTATCAAATGGCAAACAGCACCATAAGCAGTAAATATCACTCTGTGTCAAAATGGCAAAAGTTCTAAAAAAAAAGTAAAAGCAGTGTTAACTGCCCGACTTCCCCCATAAATAACGAAGCAATGTCTGACCAGGAGCTAATGAATGCACACGTGTCCTGGGCTTGACCATGTTGTAACCATTTCTTCATATTCCATCCCTTGTCAAAAGGTCATCAGGGATAGAAGCATTGTGTTTCGTTCAACCAGGCAAGTGTATCTAGAATCCTATTTTAACATAGCATCGCTAGAAGGCATCACCTCGCATTGAGTCTGTAGGAAAAATACGCGTCTTGTACCCGATCAGGCTGCCTTAGCTTGAAATGGCTATCTGCTTAACTGCTTCATGCTTGCAGAACGTTGTTGGATGCCAAATTGCCCCGCCTGGAGTAATCTAGCAAGAGTGGTATATTTTCGCATTGGGTTAAAACCCAGTCAGCCCATTTTTAACCAGAGTTAATCCAGAAAATACTTACGACCAGTCGTTCCGAATTTGGCCACGACCCAGATTTAGAAATGGAAAACGTGGTAATTATCATGGACACTCCGTCCAGCCCTACAAACTCTTTTATGTCGCTCCTAGTCTTCTCCAAGGATTTTGGTTGATGTGTTAAAATTATAAGTGAAGTTATAAGTTTTTTGCAACATAGTTTTAATCCTGCTTACGGTTACAACTGGTGACGGACCATCTTTCTTTGCAAGGAAATATCACCAATGCTATTTTACCATTGGGGGTGCTAATTATGCTAATTTTATTCCCATTAAAATACTTTTTTTATTATCCTTTTATTTTTTTTAGCCTTAACTAGTCTGAAACAAAGTAAGCCCAGAATAGGAACGATTAGATGCCTTCGCCGCTGAAGGAGCCTGCTGTCTCTCAGACCACCCTTGCCGGCCAGCTATGCTCCCACTTTATAGTTACCGTCCAAATTCAGATTTATCAGGATGGTAGGCTAAGGTGTGCCATCACTCAGTCACCGTGAATCGTGATCACCAATACCATGGTTGGCGCTGACCTAGCTGTCGGCGCGCCATTAAGCCTCAACCCCCCCCCACCAATACCAGAACGAGATCGAACAAGGCTGATAGCAAAACCTAAACTAGGCAGAACGTTAAGCGTCAAATTTCGCCAACAACTTAAACCCCCTGAGTGCTGGATGGTTTAAGTAGTTGCACAGTAACGTGCACAGATCCACTAAGAAGCCAGAGGCAACTTTTAGTAAAAGGACTCAGTAATATTTTTTCTGAGGACCTTTTCTTTCCGCCCCATTTGGGCTTTTTTAGGACTTTAGGCCCTTTCTCAGGCAACGCCTCACCAGCCAATGTCAGCACAAAAAGCGCATTTTGCGAAAAGGGCAGGATCAGTGACCCCTTCCCCCATCCCCAATGCACACCACTGTTTATAAAAAAAAATGTGGGTTATTATTAAACGCCCATGGCTTAATGATTTAAGTAAAACATTATTCTGCCTTTTAAATCAATCATTTAAAAAATGTAAATAAAAATACAAATATCATTTTGGATTGAAAAACTGGAACCATAAAGACGGGGACCGGGGGGGGGGGGGAGAAATTTTTCTGTATGGTGCCCTTACCACACTCTAACATCAGCTGTTTCTAGTAATCTTACAAGTGGAATAATTTTTTATCAACTATTAAAGAACATCAACAGAGAAGTGAAGAAAAATATTGTGTTGTAAAAATGCTGTCTTTGCATCCGATTAATTGTTTACACTAAAATTAACCTGTCAAAGCTGTAATCGAAGCATAAATAGGTTTTCTTGTAATCGAGTTACCAACCTTCCAGAAATGCACAGTTTAGTAATTAGCGTAACGAGATTTTCTGGCCAAAAATACTGACGTTGAATATTCCTATTAGCGTATTGAACAAAATAAAAAAACCTCCACATAAATATATGCCCAACAGAAGAAACTAATTGAATTTTGTGCTGTTTTTTTTTAATTTACTAATTTAATGATCAAATACTAACAACTAATGCGCCTTTTAAGCGTAGCAGCACATTCAGGAATCCACTTTGCTGCAACAATGCAGTTAACAATGCAACTCTAAATCAACCTTCCCTCCCCGCACAGAAGGATAGACTCAACTTGAAACAATGAACCTTGCTCCAGCTCATATTTTTGACGACTGTACATGGAACCTGTAACGTCAAGTGTGCCGTAAAACAGGTGCTACATGATTGAATTTTCACTTTACTTGTTAAAATTAGATGATACACGGTCAATTTGATTATTTAAATAAAAAAACATCCAATTTTATCCGTTTACATTTTAACAAGTAAAGTAAAACTTCAATCATATAACGTTTTTTTTTTTGCGCTACAGTTGACGTTTTTGTTTGCAAGTGTGTTATACTTCATGTTATGATTTTCTCGTTTGGC
>JAHWFP010237392.1:5133-28894 GCA_023313725.1 Lithobius niger
GGGGGGGGGGATTGGACAAAAACTTAATCCAGTCAGAAATGTCTGTCTCCTCTCACTCCTACCGCCTTATATTTTGTTTTCAACATGCCCTGTGGAAATATGATCAGATAAAAGAGCAATTATCTAGCTTGGTCGATTTCGATGCAGCCGCAGTTTGCGCTGCGGTTCGATCGTAAAACTCGAGTTGATGACTTTTTTATATCTTCACTTCGGTATTTTTTTTCTCAAATTAAAACCAACAGCAAGCCTTAATTGATTGCTTTTTTACTCATCACAATGAGAGGCGGTTCGTCCACATGATGATGGATGGTTATTGTTCGTTGTTGTGGCAACAGAGGGCAGCAGCAGTACTACACTGCTTTATTGGTTTATTACGGCTGGATGGTGTATTAAGTTGTGTAATTGAAAACGTCCACTCAGTTGATGAAAGGCCTCAAGTGATGAGTAAACATGCACTCTAAAGGCTTGCTGGTGGTTTCATTTTATTATTTTTTTTCCAGTTTTTCTATTCCCCCCCCCCCCCCCAAAAAAAAAATATTAGTTTCGTTTATGACAAAAGGAGCAAGTTGTGTTATGTGCAATAAAGTTTTGACGAAAGGAAGCAAGTGTAAATAAAATCCGCCCAAAACCAGAACGGGTATAAGCGAAACCGCCAAATTTTCCGAAAAAGGTCTGCCTTTGAAAGTAGATATATCATTTAACCACGGAAAGGCCGTCAAGGTTAGTACTATTAGCAAAGTTAATCGCACTGTCTTAACATTTCGAAAGTTAAATGAAAACTAGAATATTGCTACTTGTTGTAGCAATCTTCCAAGTTTTCATTTAACGTCCCAAGTATTATTTGGTGCGGTTAACTTGACTAATAGGATTAACCTTAGCCGCTTTTCGCTGGTTGAATATCACTATATTTAAAGGCAGACTCTTTTTGAAAACTTGAGTGGCTTTTTATACCAGTTTTGGTTTTGGGTGTAGCTTATATCAAAACTTTCATAGGACTGAACTTACAAAAGGTCACACCGTCTATCGTCATCTCTGCCTTTTTCCCCTCGAGGAATTGTATGTCTATAAATTATCCCATTGCTCAGTTAGCCGTTACATCAGCTAAATTGACACTGTTTGGTTTAATGTATGCCCATGCTGCTTTGATTTAATGTATGCCCATGCTGCTTAACACACTTTAAAGTTTCTGCAATCCCATTTTTCTTTCTTCGTTCATTCGCTTGGCTCACTCAATCAGCGCATCCCCCTTCAGTTGCGCCTCCCGAGGTTAATGTTAATGTGTGCAATGAAGCTAGAATTGTTCACTCAATCTTGCGCATCCTCCTTCAGTTGTTTTGTTTATCCCTGCCTCTTCCGCATAGACTACATTTTCCACAATTTGCAAAGATTTCGGTTAATTGGGATTTCTCCTCAACATGGTATAGTAAGATATACTTTTAGTTACTTACAGTTAAAGAGACACATGTAACTTAGGACTGAGAATGTACAAAAGGCCACACCGTCTTATCTTCACCTCTACCGTACCTTTTTTTTAAGGAATTTTATGTCTAAATTCTCACACTGATCATTTTTACATTTGCCATTGCCCAATTAGATCAGCCAAATTGACATTTTTTTCGTTCGCATTTTTCGTTCACATTTTGTCATGCAGAGATCCCTGAAGTTCACTGTTACTGAAACATCAGAGTCAGACCACAAAGCATTTTTTTGGTTATTAATACAAACTCCGTTTGCTCGTGGATGTATTGCTGTGTAACCATCATCTAATGTGCATCCCTTTAGTCTTACGCAGTCCACAGCAATGTAAATTACTTATTATTTTGTCCTTCGCTACAGATTGATTGCCTTTTAGTTCGCCCAATTTTTGCTAGCCTTTAGGAAAGAGGAATTTGACATGTAGTAGTATGTGTAAGCAACAAATTCTATGAGAAAACTGCACTTTGTGAGGATAACACAATCTCTGGTGTACTTCATGTCCACACCCTTGAGAATCTTTTAGGAAGGAATGCCACCTGAAACCTGTCCAAAAACCAACATGGTGGCCATTTTATTTTAAAAGTAGGGATATGCAAGCAGGCGCCTGCGCACCGCAAGAAACCTCCAGGGGAACATCACATTCGAGGAATGTAATGCTAAATTATCAGGTTAAGTATGTTTTAGGCACAGAGAAACCATTTTTAGCCGGCCTGGCTGGGGGCCGGCAAAATGTTCTTATTAGTACTGTAAGTCAGCCATGTATCATCATCAGCAGCAGCAGCAATGGCACCTGAGAAACGGCTAGCAAGCAAGCGGCGCTTCTGCAGTTCGGGTGAAGAAAACACCCACACGCTGATGGGGCGCGCCTCAGGGTTAGACAAATCACCAGCTACAGAAGTAGAACCAAATGTTGCTGAAACGTTTTCACCGTGGTGATTAGATTAAACAGGTTAGCATTCTAAGTTTAGTGTCTAACGGCAGGTATCGCCTATAGTAGGGTAGCAAGCAATAAACAACACTCGATTTGTGGGAGAAGCGTGAAGTTTGGCATTTTCTGTTCCTAAAAATTTGCTGACCAAAATATGATGGAGTGCCATGTCGAACTCAGACCGGAAGTGGTCGCCATTTTGAAATATGGCGCTTAAAAACTGTTTAAGTATATCTGTAAAGCTGCTGATATTTTTAAAGGAAGATGTATTAAAAAAATGCTCAGAATGATATTCTCCATAAAAAAGGTCATAACCATTATTTACGAAATGGCAAAACTAAACGGCGCAAAACCGGGGGTGGGGGGGGGGGATAGTAGGGTTACTGCTACGCTGACCTCTTTAATCGCAATTTCATCGCAACCATTCATATGCAGCATTGCGCTTCAACAACCACGCAATTGAGCTGTTACCCTCGTGCCTCAATTACATGTGTCTCTGGCATCGCACAGGGATTCCCCACGCTGCTGTGTGGCACGAATCATAACTGTCGACAAACGTTGGTCGTTTTCCCTTTCTTCACACATCTGCCATTGTGGTTCTTGTCTCACAACATGGATCTTTCCGATACCAACACCTTTCCAGATCCTCAGAAACTGGACTCGACTCCACACGAAGCACCAGACCCGGCTGAGGCGTCAGGCACAGCTCGATCACCAAGATTTCTAATGGATTTTTAATGGACCAGCCCCACCTCGACCCGCATAAGGTTTGCCAATACCATAGAAGTTGTGACTACCATACGAAGAAATGTTCGCTTTGCAAGACCATATCTGAAGAAGACTGGCTTATCATCGCTAAGCGTAAACGAAAATCCAGAAACAGGCCAATCCGTAAGTCTCAAAAGAAGTCTTGCGATCGGCTCGCCCGCATGGCTACGAAAGCTGCTTCGGCTTCCACGAAATCATCGTCCAAGTCCAGCTCCTCCAAAATTAAAACAACGACCACTACTTCCGACGATGGTACATCCGCAAAATTACCGTCTAAGACTAAACTAACTGCAGTGACAATGAACATTGCTTCTAACGATAGTGAGTCCTTAAAATTGCCAGCCAAGATTAAAACAATCACGGTAACAACCCGACGGCTGTGTGTCCGCAAACTTACCATTAAGCAAACACAGTTCGCCATACTCCAAGACAGTCATATTCAAACGAGGGAAACGTTCGTCTCCTCCAAAGGCACCATCACCTCAACCATTGCTGTCACGATTGAAGATAAAGCGAACAACTGGCTTTCCAACGAAAACAGAACTGGCCGAAACAATGCCACTCAGGTACCTCCAACAACAACAACAACAACAACACGTTTCCACGACTGTCATCACAACCATATCCTCAGTACAGAATACCCCATCCTCTCCTACGGTCGGTCATCTCTAGAAACACGACCGCTATTTCGGCCCCTCCGGTTAACATTGCCTCCCGGTCCAGGTTTGCTGCTTCCTTCACCAGCAACTATGCGTGCTTCCATAATTAAGGAACTTAATTTATCCCTGGGTGACATGGCACACCTGGATACCAACATTGCTTCGCTTCATGTGACCGCCAGTTCTTTTCAGAAAGAGTTCGAGGCTCTCAGTGCCACAAACGCTTCCTTATCATCTGATGTGACTTTTCTACGGTGTTTGAATAGTACGCTCACTGCTGAAGTGGACCATCTTTGTCGCTGTGTTGTACACTTGAAATCAAACCTCGTCCTATCACCAAAGTACTTTTGCTTTCGCCGTAGCTCTCAAGTCCGCCCTGGCGCGTCCAACACTGCTAGGTCCAAGACCAGGCACGCTCCATACGGTCGCTCTCCAACAACAACATGCAATGGCCATCCCACCCCATCTGGGTCCTGTAATCCCTGCCTTGCATTGGTCGGCACCCACAGGTCCTTTGGAAGAGGTATTGACATCCTGGTCATTGGCATCTGCTACACTCCCCTTCCAGGGGCTCTCTTCTTATATGGTCTGGCAATTTGACAATGCTCCGACCATGTTACGCAAAACTTGCTGTGTGCTGCATGCCGTAATCAAACCAGGGCGTTGCCCGCGAATTTTGTGCTTTTCCTTGGTCGTCTGCCCATTTGCAGCATAATCTTTTAAGTCATCTACAAGTTTTGTGGCCCCGACTAGTCAGATCCACACTACTTTACACACTTGTTTCAAACTTACATAAGGTACTTACGCTCAAGAAAAGAGTACAAACTTAACAAAGTCCTGTTTACCAGTTTCCGTCCAACACACACTGGTTAAGTTCATCTTACGGACGACCGCTTTTACAAATCACGACCACTAGGTTGACAGCGAGTATCAGTCAGAACGATCTTCGGAAACACCTTGTTCCTTCAGCAACCCAGTTCCTCTTTCAAGATCGCGAATTTTCTGCAATAACACCAGTTCTTGTGACCCACTACGCCTTCCAAACTTTTTCGGACGCAGAACATCAATCTAGACCATGTACAACCGTTCTCCTGTAACATTTTCCACTGTGGTTCCGATTCCTCCAAACTCCTAGACTTTTCAGGCGTTCGTCATTGTCTGCAAAGCTAGCAGTTTTTTTGCCATCTATATCCTTTTTTTCTCTGGTCTTGATTGCATTGACGCAGCGAAACACCTGCTCTTTGTGTTTTTGTTATGTAACGACCAATATGACCGCATCTTCTTGGTATCGTTTAAAGTCTTTTTTTGTTTTTGTGCGCCTTAATTCAACTATCAGACCACATACCTTTTATATGCTTTAGCTTTTGATGTGATCCCAGCCGTAGCCATGGCGCCAAGGGAAGAGAGGGACAATTTTGCTAGGTAAAATTCCATCGGAAATTTCTAGGTTCTTTTACATGCCACAATCGACATGAGCACAAGACGTCACAGTGCCCTTCTCGTCCCGAAGATGCCAGGGGTGGCTGAGGCCGGACGCGAACCCGGGACCTCTGGCACATGAGACGGTCATGCTAACCATCAAGCCGCCCCATTACTTCATATGCATCACATATTTGACTAATAGCATACTACGGCTGCTTCCTTCTGTGCATCCGCAACATTCTTCGGCCTCCCGGCTATTATACTCCACCTTCAAGCTTCATGGTTGCACAACCACTTCAAGGATTACCTCAACCGCAACTGTAAATGGACTTCTGATCTTCTAGACCAGGGGTCTCCAAACTACGGCCCGGGGGCCAGATGCGGCCCGCGAAGCATTTTTATGCGGCCCGTGCTTTATTTTCAATAAATGTGATTTTTCAGTTGTTTATCCTTATTGAAAGTACGTATATTTTACATCCTCCTGAATGAAGCAAAGGTTACTTTTTCGAATTTAGGAAGATCTCGACTTTTTTCAGGAATGGCTAATAAGCATCTGTATGCACTACTTAAAATTGGAGCTGCCACTCTTAAATCGCACAACATCAATAAATTGCCAAGTTTACCCACGGTTTCCAACAAGGAGCAACTGTAACTTTCGGGAGGAGGTGGAAAAATGCTGTGATTTCATTTACAAATACACAGAATAACCAGTGTTTGGTAATGGGGCAAGGTCACTCTTTACTATACTTGGGGGGGGGGAGAGGAGTGGATGGCCACTGCAGAAACCCATACAGGACCAGATGAGAAAAAATCCGGCCCGTGAAAGATAAGCAACTGTGCCATATGGCCCTTAGTTTGAGAAGTTTGGGGACCCCTGTTCTAGACCTCTGTTTTCACGTTCTTAAGGTAAATTGAGCTACTCACTTTTTGTTGCAGCTACTTTAACCTTAAACCATGATCCTATCAACGTTTCTTACCTTTCGATTGTTGCATGGTTCTAGTCCACGACAGCCTGACCGGTCGTTTCGAAGACCGCTAGTTAATTTAACTAAGTTACTTGGGATTATCATTATGTTACAACTTCTTTCCGGAAGGCTAATACGTCAAAGGCTGTATGCAACCACCGTCGATTACACTGCAAAGCTAATTTGCTTCAGGTTGTTCAGAGTTTTTTGATTCTGGGGCAGCCTGCTCGTATCTTGGGCGACCGTTACTATGGTCCTTCTACAGTAGGTGACGAGGGTCTGCTGAAATGCTATACATTTCAGGTAATATAAATTTTTGTCGGCATATAAAAACATCAATTTACCAGGGATACCTGGTTGAAATTGGTTTTTATTGCCTAACCGAAAATATACGTTGCCTATACCCGCCCTACCTCCCCTCTGAGTGACCATAGTAACACCTTGCGAGGAACGAAAGATGAAGCCAGGTCTGAGGCTAGCACTTTTATAGGAGGGCTACATCACGCATGCACAGTAAAATAAGCTACTGAGCTAGGCGGAGAAGCCAACAAGTTTTGTCTTCATGAGGAAGGAATGCTATGAATTTCAAGTAATGTATATTTTCGGTTAGGCAATAAAAACCAATTTCAACCTGGTACCCCTGGTAAATTGATGTTTTTATATGCCGACAAAAATATAAATTACCTGAAATTTATAGCATTTCAGCAGACCTCGTCACCTACGGTGATGTTTTAAGTGTAAGTACACAAAAAATTAGGTGATTTGTCGGATTTTGTCTGAAAACAGCCATTTCGTCGGGTATTTTAAGCCCGTGTCAGACGAGAAGACTTTCACTCACGACACGATTGTCCTAAGGGCTGATGTGATTTCGCCCCACATTTTGTGGTGTTTGGAGTTGGTTGTCACCCGGGCAGATTTCCTCCACTCCCGACTGCCCTCAGTATCAACAAACACTTCATATAACTGGCTCTCTTTATGTCCAACTTCACCCCTTTTTCTGGAATGCGTGGTATGCATTCACCATTGGTCTCTATCGGTCACGTGAGAAAAAATTGGGAGCCTGAGGGCTGGCAGCCTAGCCTGGCCATCGAGTCCTGACGACTCTTTAATTACTCCCAACATTTGTCGTCTGCCCCATGTCACACGACCCAACTTACCCTCCCGATTGGATTTTTAGTCCTGTCGTGCGTGAAAGTCTTCTCGTCTGACACGAGCTTTAAATACCAGGATACAGTAGATTTTGAATGTATGGTCTACGGTTTGATTTACGTTTTGTTTAGACCCACTTAAATGCTCAAATATATACTTTCACAGTTTATACTTTAAATTCCAGTATTTTAATACTAAATATACTATTTCATATTTTTAATAAAATAAACATTTATATATGCTATTTTTTTTTTGCAGGACTAACTTGTATGCTTTTTATGAAGATGACTGAAAACTACTGCTGATTTGCCAAAGATAACCATTAGAGACAAGCCAGAAAAAAAATTGTTTTTTGGTTGCATTTCACTCAGATCTTTCGGGACTTAGTGGCTATTTCACAGCATTGAGCGGCCTTTCGTTGGCAAAATGTGTTGCTATTCTATTCCTTTCACCAGCTTGGATGACTTCAGTATACAGGTCAGTCATGGCAGTTGCTTCCGCGTTCTGTGATTCCGCATTCTGTGATTCCGCGTTGACAACCACTATCCACTAGGCAAGTGTGTGCTAGATCAAGGTTCTATGGCTGTTCACCAGCCTTGCAAAGGCCTTTTTTTTTTAGCCTTGTCTTCATCAGGTTTGGATGATTCAAGCTACCTGGACATCTGGCTGGGATTATTGGTCTTAGCTTCGAAAACAAGCGGATAAAACTGGATAAATTGTACTTAACGTTTTTGTTGTTGGGGGCAAGTTGGCACACTACCCCAACGACTACAAAGTTATGTGCCAAACTGTCCCATGTATTGTGCGCTGACTAGCCCCACCCTCTTTACGCTTTAGATCTAAATTATATCGTCAGAGGGAACTACTTAACTTCAAACGATCTGAAATTTCAGCCATTGATGTACTTTGTTTGGCCCAAATGGTGAAGAAGAGTGTAAATATTTACTGCAGAAACTCAATTTGTTAACAGCGCAAGTGTTTGCTAACCAGGCATCAAAACACAACAATCGTTCCTTCTCAACATCTGTCTGTTGATTGGAATGGAATGAAAATTCGATGACGCCAGCATGCTGTATAGTTGAACAGGGACCACTGGCACCATCTGTCAACAATTGTGAATTGTAAATGTACCTTCTTACCCTTGTGCAAACTAGTCCCAGTCTTCCCTAGTCTCAGTCTATTTAAACAATGCTACCGTTATGGCATACTAAACGGAAAGCTAAGAAGAGAAATAGGGTGTATCAGCTGCTGAATGGATTCAGATGATGTTCTATTTGATAAAACCTTCCTAGATGCTACTACTTGTGACAGTATGGGACTACTTGTTGGATGTGATGGGTGCCATTATGGTCAACCAGCTCACTGCATGTTGCTCCTGCCAGACGATCAGGTTTGGGAGGTACACACATTTGTGCAGAAATGAGGTGTAGATATGCTTCTTCCCTGCTCCTCTTCCCTGCACAGTGGTGGTGTTGCTGATGGGGGCTGAATAATTTATTCATTCTGGTGATCCACTTAAACGTGTCACTTGGAGCTCTGCTCTAGCTGTAGATTTTGGGATGTGAAGTAGTTGGGTGTTCAGTCTTACAATTTCTTGCTGTGTGGTCTACAGTTGCATGTTGTATTGCATACAGGTTGAGTACTCGTATTGGCAATAGTCATGTGGAAGAGTGGTGAACATTCCTTGACTGCTTCCAAGAGCCAACTGAAATTCAGTGTTTCTTGAAGAGTATAGCAGTGGTTTGCACGTGGCATTGGTGACAGCTTCCTCATCGTAATAAGTTTTGAATCTAACCCGCGTAAGCTAATGATGCTTGTTCTAACATCATTCCCAAGGTAGTAAAAAGTGACCAAGTCCAAGAAATGACATCATGTGTAAAACACTGGCTGAAAATTGGATGCCAGCCGCACCTAAGCCATGAAGCAAAGTTCAAAACGCTAAGCCTACCCCGGATTAATTTACTTGTGTATTACCAAGTAATAACTTGATGCAAAGTTTGTATAGAAAGCGTTGAATTGTTAAATTATAAACATGAGACTATTAGTACGAAATTTCTGGCTTTGCATGTTCAGTTCCATTACCAGTATTCAAGCTGTCTTTTAAGGACCGTAATTCAATTTTGCTGCGGACTTTTGCCCCTTCCCTTAAACCCACTTTTTAATTTTTTTTTTGCAGTGTCGTTTACAAAATTAAAATGTCTACACCCAAAACTGATTCTCTCTGTTGCCAAATGTTTGCCCTGCCCTCTTTGTGGTCTGTGCATGCCATTGCTCATTGTTTCTTATGTATGAGTATCTCATGACTGCGACTTTAGAGACCCTGATCCAACATAATGATATAATGTTCGCGCTACTTTCTTACCATATTTTCTTCAATGCCAGAAATGTTATTCCAGAAGACTTTGGGCAGACCATCATTACTGGGCTGTAGGGATAGTTAAGGTAATACTAACCCCTCACTTTTCTATTTTTTTACAGTTACCTAATACTCTAAAACCCCGTTTAAAGACTTACAAAATCTCGTTTGTCTTACTAATAACGTCAAAATAAATAAAACCAACTGCATATTTTGGTCACCATCCAGGTATGAGAAATTTTAGCAAAGTAGCCGATTTCAGTTTTTTTTGTGATGAGCAGCATTTTCAGTATGTGTCCGGTTTTTTATTTTTTGGTACTTCTGACTTCAGTTTTGAACTTATGGCAGGTCTTCCGTTTAAATTTAGATTAATCTTAAAAGAAACCTTAAAATGTTCAGTTTTTATCCAGTGTTAATACGAAAAAAGGAAAAAATCCATCATATTTCCTTTTTTTTTGCTCAAAAATACTTTTCAGCTGTTTTGGTTAAAGGGCACTCTCATGCCTGCCTATCCCAACAATGTAACAATGTGACATCGTTCTTAAAGCCAGGTGGGGTGCTGTCATACCCTTCTCCTTGTATTGCGCGAGTCTTGGGGGGGGGGGTGCTCTTTTGTTACTGGCACATACACAAGTAATGCAGATAGCTGTGTGGAATGCGGTAAGAAAGATGACTTCACACTGCACGATTCAAAACTGGATTTTCTCTAGCGATAAATAGTTAAGCACTAGTCTACTTAAAGCAGGCATTTTAAAAATTCATACGGGTTAAACACTAACACCTATTGACGTTGGATGCCTGTTAACATTAATTCCAGTTTCTAACTAACCTAATGCTACAAAAATTAATTGTTGGATGGTTTAGTATTCCTTTAACATAGTTATTGTCAGGGCAATCCATTACAGGGGCTGTGGCTTTCTTGACTTTCTGACTTTCTTGAGATTTTTTAATGATACTTCTAATACGAAGGACCTGCGTGCTTGTTTACTGATTGTGGGCGTACGAGGATTTTTTTGTTTAGTTTGGTGGTTGTTTGGCTTCAGGCCTATCATTGCTGCTGAGCCGTGAGGTAAGCTATGTCAAGAATGCCGGCATCGGAGTGCTTCTTTCTTTTTTATGATCCTTGGGCTTTTCAAGCACTCCTTGAGCACAAATGCAATGGATTGCATAATTTTAAACCTAACGACCAGATCCATAAAATATAAACAATAGCTTCACTTGTCTTCAAATTAACAAGTTGTTTCATGGGTATAACGCCTTTTGCGATTAAAAATGATCTGTTATGGGAATAATGATTTGACGCGCACCCCAATTAATTCGGTTAATTTTTTATTGTACATGTGACCATGTTGTAATGAATAATTTAACAGTTCGAAAGGTTTTTCGATTTCTTTGTTAAATTGCACAAAAGTGTGTACCGTAGCAACTTTTGTTCGTTGTTTTTCTGCTTTTGTTCAAAAAGACCATACATTTTAAAATGAGCATGTAAAGTGCCTGTAATTAAAGGCTGTTTCGGCAATTTTCCCAACACCGGTTCTCGTTTACCCAGTACCTATTCAATACCAGTACTGCGTGTTATGTGCTGATATTTTATCGGTTTCATGCTAATACCAATCTTGACATCAAACACCGTGGTAGGCAAAAATCTCACGTAAATAAATGGAGAAAACAAAAAGGCCAATCCATAACAAGCAAAATTTTTCATTAGGCTATTTTAATAGCATAATTGCACTTCTAAGGAACTTACAGGTTAAACATTTGAATGTTTAATCGATGATTAGACGTCTCAAATGTTTTAGGAATTTTGTTTAATACTAGCCTAACTGCAAAAGGTTGGGGGGGAAATAATAATTTGACAAAAAAGTTTATCGGAAATCGTGAACAATACTAGTGAATTAAAAGCTCTTGGTTGCCTTAATTTTAAAAGGTGGTACAATAATATACCACAATATCACGCCTGTATTTCAAAATGCCAATTCCAGGGGAAAAAATGACTTCTGATACAAACCTAGTGTCAGTAACTCGTACTGACACCGGAATCGGAATGAGCAGAGCCTTACTTTTAATCCATAAAATATTTTTTCGTTGCAGGATCAATTCTGTATAATTCACCGGAGATCTGAAAATCATATCATTCTTAGACTGGTCCAGAAAGTTAAAGCCTTCGTTCAATTCACAGGAGGCTTTCTCGGGTTTGTGACCCTGTATAACATAATTTATCTTGGTTATTTTTTTTTGTCTACATTTCAACAGGGTTTTAGTTATGTTCTTATTGCTTTCTTTTCATAATTCTTAATGTTGTACTATGTTTTATTTTCCCTCTCAATAGTATATTAGGCTTTTAAGATTGATACCAATCGGTTCAATTTCATTTGGCCTAGAATTGGGCTGAGGAAATTTGGGCCAGGGCTTCGATTAGAAATGGGACTTAAAAGTTCTAAATCCAGTGTACAGAAATGGACAGGTTACCTTACAATTGTTTTTTTTTTCATAGGCTTGACTACAATAATAATAATATAATAAAGTTCTAGTTCCTTGGGATTGAAAAATAGACTGAGGAAATTTGAAACAGAGCCATAATTTAAAATTTTTCTTTGTGCTTCCTTACATCTTTATGCTAATAGTAGTCCTACGTATTGTTATTTGGATTTCTCACTTCCATTTGTCTTTGTCATATTTTTTAGTACGATTGATTTTTTTAAATACTGTATGTATACGTACTTCAATGATCCTCTCGGTGTCTAACTGTTCTGTTTCACTTGCCCTAAAAAAGTGGACTGAGGAAGTTTGACTCAAGGCTTATTAGAAATTGCGTCATTGCCATAGGTTTTATGACGAATTGTATTTCACCTTGGCTGTTCCTTGAATGTATTATATCTGCCCTCCTCATGTCCAGGTCTGTTTCACTTGGCCTAAAAAGTGGGCTGAGGAAATTTGAAACTGCTTCATTAGAAATTATGATTTCTTGCTTTCTTTTGTCGTTGCCTTAGGCCTTAAATATTGAATGTACTATATCAACCCTCTTAATGTCTGTGCCTAACTGTTCTGTTTCATTTGGCCTAAAAATGGGCCGAGGAATTTTGAACCAAGGCTTTCGTTAAAAATTGCATTTTTTTGCTTCTATATGCCTTTTTTTTTTGGTTTTATTGTGAATACCTTTTACCTAGGCATTTCCTTAAGTACTAAATATACCACATTAACAATTTTAATGTCCATGCATAATAATTGTTCTCTTCCACTTCGCCCAAAAAAAAATGGACTGAGGATTGAATGAGAACTTTCATCAGAAATTAGATTTCTGTCTTCTTTTTGTCGTTGCCGTAGGTTTTATTACGAACATTTTTCACCTTAGCATTTTTTTAAGTACTGAATATACTACATCAATCCTCGTGATGTTTGTTCCTAACTGTTCTGTTTCGCTTGGCTTAAAAAATGGGCTGAGGAAATAGGAACCCCGGCTTTTAATAGTAAGTTAGCCATCATCTTGTTTTTATTATGAATGCCTTTCACCTCAGCATTTCGTTTTGCACTGAATGTACTTTATCATTCCTCTAAAATGTCCCATGCCGAAATGTTCTGTTTCACTTGGTCTAAAAAATGGGCTGAGGAAATTTGAACAGTGGCTTTTATAGAAATTTTGCCATTGCCTTTGGTTTTGTTATTGCTTTTCTTCTCGGCATTACCTTTCGTACTGACTGTACTTCATCAGTATTTTTGGTATCCATGCCTAACTGTTCTTTTCACTTGGTCTAAAAAACGGGCTGAGGAAATTTGAACAGTGGCTTTTATAGCCTAACTCCTCTTTCTTTAGGTCCTTTATTATGGTTGTTTTTCTTGTCATTCTTGTCATGTTATACTGCATAAATCATCTGTTTCACTCGGCCTCAAAAATGGGTTGAGGAAACTTGAACCATGGTGTTAGTTAGAATATTAACAGGACAGAAAGCCAGATGGGCTCGAGAGGTGTTTAATAAATATGGATGCAAACTTATTTACGTTACCTTTTGGACTTAAATGCCAAACTTCCTGAGCGGGAATTGAACCCGCAAACTTTGAAATCAAAGGCTGAAGTCCTACTGCTTAAGCCATACTGACACGGCCCCAGTATGGCTTAGCAATAGGACTTCGGTCTGTGGTTTCAATGGTCATGGGTTCAATTCCCTGCTCAGGCAGTCTGACATTTAAGTCCAAAAGGCAATATAAGAAGGTTTGCATCCGTATTTATTTAGGTAGAATGTTAACTTCTCACTTCCTTTTGAGTTTTTGGTGAATGTTATGCACTAATAGTTTTTATTAGCGGTTCTTTTTTTCCCCAGTATTTTCGTAAATATTGCACCAAGGTTTGTGATGTCCTACAAGGTGAGTACCATATCTCCATAGTTTGGTCTAGCCAAATAAAATACAAGACGTTTAAAGTCAAGTTGAATTTGATTGAACGTGCAGTACTATGAAGGAAGGTAGCCACGGCCTTGGTGCCCTCCTTCAAGGTCATTTCACTTCTAACTTGTGAAGAACCAGTTACAAAAAAAGTACATTGTGAATACCAATTATGAAAGAGCAGGTTTACAGTAACAGTAATTATGACGAAAATGTTTTTTTTTTAATGTACTGTAACATTCAGTTAAAAAACGTGTAACGTGTATTGATTGTCTTAGCTTCCCAGTAATTGTTAACCTGAATTGCATGTGTGGTACGTAGTTACAATATTTCCTTTCTTAATTGCAATATCTCAAAATTTCTTTATGAATACTGCTGTTTTGCTCATAATTACCATTATAAACCAAATTTGTTTTTTTTTGTGTACGTGGTATTCGTTCCCAACTTGTTGCATTACTCAAAACGGAATGACCTTGAAAGAAAACACCAAGGTTATTTCAGACATAGTTAGATGTGCCATGACTGACATCCAAATGAAATGTTTAATCATATCCAACTTCTCTTGGCACGCTGGTTTCGAGTGTACGCGGGAGAAGCCAACATCTGGGGGGCCGCACGCGGCTTTTTGAGGTAAGTCCTATATTTTATTTCGCGTAGACCATAAATGGGTCGAGGAATTTAAAGACCAAGTGCGAAAACCCCTACAGCACTGTGATTACAATGACTTTCCTTCGAAAGAGATGCTGTGGTGGTGCAACACAACGAATGTTTCCTGGTAGACCCATCATAGAGAATTCTCAAGAAATCTTGGCGACAGACGCATCACTGTAGGGTTGGGGAACCCATCTCCTCGTTCACAGAGAAGGAAACCTGGATGAAACCAAAATCATACCTCCACATCAACATTTTGGAACTGAAAGCAGTATTCCTCACCATTCTTGATTTTCATGATTATCTGAAGGCAGTCCACGTACAAGGAGGCAGTACCACTGCTGTGGCTTACCTTCGGAAAGGAGGAAGAACCCATTAGTTTCAACTCCATTCCCATACAGACATAATCCTCAACCTGATCGAGTCACTAAACATCAGGATGACGTCTATCCTCATTCCACGCTGCCGCAACATCCTAGCCGACGAGCTATCGATCCAACAAGATTCCCCAAACAGAATGGTCTCTTCGGGAGATGTATGTAAAGCAGACCTTCACGTTACGGGTGACACCGCCTTTGGGCCTCTTTGCGATAAAAAAAAAACTGGAAGCTTCGATTCATTGCCCTTTTTCCGGGCTAAAAGGCTTGTGTAGTTTATGCCCTGTCAGCAGTGTGAGACATGGGTGGCCTCCTGTTTCCACCGTTCATTCTCCCGTCCTCCGGTCACAGAAGATTGGTAAGACTCCAGGGATATTCATTCTGATTGTTCCAAATTGGCTCACCCACCCTTCTTGTGGATTACGCATCGGATTCCCAAAGACCCCCTATTTTTATCACAGAAGAAAGGACGGATAATCCATCAGAACCCTGCAACCCTAAAGCTTCACTGTTGGATGCTCTCCAGCACCTCAAAGGAGATGGCCTTTCGGAATAAGTTGCTTTCAGGATCGTCCATAGCCTTTGGTGGATTCGTTGGTGTAATACAAGGAACTTCCTTGCAAAGGAAGATTAATCCCTTGACTCCAATTCACCGATTTCTTAAATCACCTTTCTTTGTTCTGGGATCAACAATTCAACATGGTAGAAATTAAAGTCTACCAATGAACAATCAACTCTGTCTTGAAAATCACCAGAAACACTGCACTGGTAGAAGAATTCAGGATTTCTTCTTTGGATAAAACTATCGGAGTTAAATGTCCCGACACCAGATAGCTATCCTACCTAAGGCCTTCCCCTGGTACTCAACGGCCTGTTGGAAGACCCTTATGAACCCATGGCTTCAGCTTCTCTACATTTGCTGACAAGGAAAACCATCTTTCTCAATGCCCTAGCTTCTGGGAAAAATTGTGAGAACTTCAAGCTCGGATATCTCAAGTTCACTCCACAATTCGCCTGTGTTTGTCACCGAGATGTTCTTTACAAGCCAAAACTCAAAGAGGCTTTCTGAACCATCTAATGCCATCATCCTCTCCGCTCTGGGTCGCATTACCAGAGATAAAGTGGAGAGACTGTAGTGTCCTGTCTGTGGAAATCGTAAAAAACGGACGAAAGGAAGAACAAGCCTTTTTCTTTTCTACCGGACTGCGTCGGGTCAAGTCACCCTTGCTACCATTGCATCCTTTAGCAAGGCCGTCATTGCTTTCACCTACGAAAACCTCTGTCTGTGAAAACTGCTCACCGCACATGAATGGGGGGGGGGGGTCAATTCTGCTTCAACTTTGTTACCCTGAATGAAATTCTTCAAGCGACGTTCCTGGTGAAGTACCACAACGCTCACATCTCATTATTTAAAACTACCCATCACAGGTACGCTGAAGTCGGGCATTGCAAAATATTAATTGGGGAGGTGTTAAAGTAAAAAGTTAGTTTCCATTCCTAACCCGTAATGGAAAGTGTTGTTATCCCTAGCATACCTACCCAGCCTCTCACTTTGTGTTTCCCACTTAACTGTGTTCTGACAAAGTAGATGGCGGTTCTTAGGTGCAGGTGTGTTCACGCATGAAGAGGATTTTTCATTTATGTCAGGAAATTTATGCTCACCCTGACAATAATGCAAATTGTAATTAGGTAGGTATTCTAGGGATAAAAACACATTTTCCATTCAGCCTGAGGAATGGAAAAAACTTCTTGTTGCTGCTGGCAAATATACATTACCTGTGAATGTTTGCATTGTTCCTCGAATCTTGCGCATTTCCCTAGAGGTTTTCTGGTTGCTTTTGTAGTCGCCAGCTCGGTAACCCAAATGTGCAGGCGCATCCCTCCTTATAAAAGCGCTCTGCGTGAAAGGTCTGCATCATTTTTCCTCTAGCCTCCATGGTGTGAACGTCACTTTCGTTTACTGAGCCTCATAGACCGCCATTTTGAAGACCATCTGCTTTCGCCAAGCCCTTTAGCCGGCAGAATACCTCTGCTCCTTTCGTCCGAAAGATTGCAGTTTCATGTCAAGAAGCAAAAGTGCTCAGAAGGATGTCTCCTTCCGGAAGATCACTTTTTCGCCCGCCAGCTCACCTTCAGCTTGCCCTGATGTTGCCATCAGCCTTTCATTGACCGCCCCGTCGGATGCCGGTGTTGCTAAGTCGCTTTCGCCCGGCCCATCTACGGTTCCTGCCCCAACCGTTCTAATCGGCAATACAGCCAACACGTCCGTACTTCCCAATTCAATGCGCTCAAGAATCACCATTGCATGACGACCTAATTTCTCTCCAGAATAGCATTGGATCTGCGAAAGAGGCCTATTCCAAGCTTAAACACAAGTTAAAGCATCATCTGTTGCTCGACTGACACAAACGATTTCGCACTTCTCCGGTCTCACTCCTCAGGCGCTCAATGGTGCCGACCGGGCACTCCAGCCGCTTGCTTTTACGAAGCTAAGTAAATCGTTTAATGGATCGCGCTATCCAAGATTTCCATTATAAACAGAAGCAAACCAAGCTTCCAACTTCAGCCATTCCTTCTGCAAAACAATCCTTCACGAGCGATTGGGTTGCAGCCACAACCAGTAACCCCAACCGCTCACACTCTTTCATTACCACCCTCAACAAAGAAGCAACAATCGTTCCTGGAGAAGTCTTGCTTTCGCCGGCCTTTCGTCCCACCTTCCAGGCCACCAATGCATCAGCGTCTGCTTCCTCAGTACGACGAAAGCAACCTGGATTCAGCGTCAACCCTGCAACGTAACATTTTGGCAGACCAACCTTACATGGATCCAAACGACAGAGACTCCAATCGTCATGTTCTCTTCCCGGACGTCCCACAAGGGGAAGATGACCCCACTACGATTCCCCTTTCCGAACTTTTAAAAACCGTTGAAGATGGTCCCAGAATGTTTTCTTTACAAGCCGAGCTCTTCGGATCAAGCCCCCACAATTAATCATGGCCTATCAACAGGCTTTGGATTTGGTCTTCGCGACCGCAACTTTAAACAACATTCTGTTGTCGGCCAATCCACCATGCTTTTGACGAACCTCTTACGCAACGGCGGCGTTCTTCTTGGGAAGGGTGTAACTCTCGAGCTTGACTAAGAACCCCCTCCACCTCGTCCCCGTCGTGAAAATTGGTTCTTTAAACCCTTTGGTGGTGGCTCTGCTAATCCAAAAAATGTTGATACCTATACCCTAAATTCGAGTTTCTAACCATAGAAACCAAAGTGAATTTTGGAACCACTCTGCATATTCCCAAGAAGGCCGAAGTTCCAAGTTACGTCCTTTTTGAGAATGACAAATTGATCCGCCACATTCTTCGCGTTGCCTCTCAAGCAGTCCTACGTCAATGCTCTTTGTGAGAAACTTCTCAGGTCCGACACCTGCTGAGGTCAAGCAACTGTCTTCAATGATCTTCCAACTTTTTCAGAAAGCCTGCTTTGCGATCTTCCACTCGAATTAGTTCACAAAAGCTCTCTTTAACTCATCTCTACTTTTAAGAGACATCGCCCTTCAACCGGTTTCAAATTTGAATGACTCCACCAAACATCAACTTCGAAACCAACCTATCCATGAATCAGACTCACTTTTTCGTAGACAAATTCCCAAATTAGCCCCTCATCTTGACATCTCACAAAAACCAAAACAAGCCGAAACAACAACAAAAACCTTTTTCCAAACCCTTCAAGTCATACAGTCAAGGTAACAAGGATAACTGGTCAAATCCAAGATACAACCAAAACAACGAGGACACTTCCAACCATCGCCACTACAATGACAACCTGTCCTTTTGTGAGAAATCCAACAACAAAGGAAAGGACGAAACAATCGCAACATCACTCCTGACAGACGCATTCGCTATTCCTTCCCTGGTTCAAAGGGGAAACCTTGTAACCACCAATGACGTCAGACCTCTACAGTCACTGCCTATCGAAGGTCGTCTTTGTCACCCCTGGAAAAAACTCACCACAAATTCATAGGTCCTTTCCATCGTTCAACATGGCTTCCGGCCAACCTTCATTTCCAAACTCATTTCCCAACCTTCGTGGAAAATTGCTCCTCCAACAAATAAACGTCTCTCGTCCGAAATACAGGATCTTCTCACGAAAGGCGCAATAAGGGAATGCTCCAATCCACTAAAACCTACAGCTCGATCCACTAAGGCTTCCAATGTTCAATCTTCCTACGCCCCAAGAAGACAGGCGGCGAAAGACTCGTATTCAATCTCAAACCACTCAATCGACACATGGAAAATTGCCACTTCAAGATGGAAACGCTGGACATCATTCGTCAAACTCTAAAGCCAGACGACTGGACAGTATCAATAGACTGGGAGCACGCATATCGTCATGTTCTGCTACATGCACAGCAGCACAGCCTAAGAGTTTCAGTGCCTCCGTTTCGGCCTAAATACAGCACCCAGGATTTTCACACTTGCTCTAAAACCTATCCTGGCCCATCTTCATCAGAATCAATTTCAGCAAGTGCTTACCTGGACGACTGGTTACTAAACAAATTAAGTTCATGTCAACTCGGCCTCCACAGGAATTTCACCATAAATTTCCTCAATCAACTGGGATTCGGAGGGAACATAAAGAAATCAAGACTCAACCCTGCCCAGAACTTCATCTTTTTAGGAGCCGCATTCAACCTCTTTTCTGCAACAGTGATGCCATCATCAGACAGGATAGACAACATAGTATCCCAAGCACGATCCTTTTGTCAAAAGCCAAGCCACACCCTCTAAGATCTCCACTCGTTCAACGGCAAATTGGATTCAGTGGCAAGTCTTGTCCCCTACGGCAGATGGATGACCAGACCCTTCCACCACTACCGCGTAGATGTGTCGGGAAAGCTGCCACATCAACCAGACCTCTCCCAACCAACGAACAAACTTCTCAATAGAAACCCTCCTGTGGTGGTCAAATGTCCACACCCTCTCTCAGACGGTTCCACGCCAGGAACCCCTTCCGAACCTCCTCCTAACCGACGCCTATCTGGAAGGCTGGGGAGGACACATAGCTCATCACGAGATATCCGGCTCCTGAACAAATCAAGATCAAAGCCACATTAACTTCTTGGAATTGAAAGCAGTCTCAGTGCCCTACATCACTGCCAGCATCTCGTCAAGGGGAAAGTCGTTCCAAGCTCAAGCAGACAACACCATTGCAGTGGCTTACATACACAAAGAAGGAGGAACAAAATTTTGTCAACTCCACAAAGTAACCATGTCAATCTTCAAGCTCTGCATACAACTCGAGATGACAATTCTGCCTCTTCACATCCCAGACAACAAGAATGTGATTGCAGACTCTTTCTCGCAAAAAGCTTCCTTCAGGGGAATGGACCCTAAAGAAATCCATCTGTGAATATCTTTTCAGCACTTGGGGCACGCCAATCATCGATCTGTTTGCCATGAGGCACAATGCCAGACTTCCCCGCACTAACCTTTCCTTGGACGAACCTCTATGTTTACCTCTTCCCTTCATTCAAACTTCTGCCACAAGTCTTCCAGAAAATACTGCAGACTCAAGGACTGTTTCCACTAGTCACACCGAACTGGCCGTCTGCAGCATGGTTCCCACAACTTCTGAGCCTCCTGGTCGACGACCCGCAAAGTCTTCCAATGATCCCAAACCTGCTGCCACAGAAGAAAGGAACCCAATTCCACTCAACCATAAATGCTCTGAACCTACACGGATGGCTACTATCATCAGACTCGTCAACGAGACAGGAATTCATGAGGAGCAAGCGACTTGCATGCATTGCCAGCAAAGCAATCAGGAATTCAACTAACAGCATTTACGACAGCCACTGGTCAAAATTGTTTTGATTGGTGTAACAGAAAAAATATCAATCCAATCAATCCCCCTCTGCCCGAACTCCTAATCTTTTTTAATGTCTTGTTTAAGGAAGGCCTGAAAGGTTCAACAATTCTAGTCTACCATTCAGCACTAAACTCGGTCTTCAAAGCTGCCAACAACACCAATCTTCTCGATGATTTCAGAATCTCCTCCCTAATTAAATCATTCGAAGTTGAACATCCCGCAACTCGTCGAGTCTTCCCTGACTGGGATTTGTCCATCGTTCTGGAATCGCTCGTACCGGCACCTTATGACCCAATAGAAAATTGCCCCATAAATGTCCTAACCCGCAAAACAGTATTCCTCATAACACTTGCGGCAAGTCTACATTGTAGCGAAGTTCAAGCCTTATCAGCTGATCTGGGATTCTGCATCTTCACCCCCGGTTCCACAGCAGTTCATCTAACACCTAGGACCTCTTTCCGTGCAAAGACTAAACCTTCCGAGCCACTGAAGCCAATCATCATTCCAGCTTTGACAAGTATCATCGGCAACGAACCAAAACGTCTCATCCGCCTAGCACAAGCACTCCGCTATTACCTCGACAGAACCGACAACGACAAACTCCGCAAGGACAGAACCCAACTCTTCTTCCCTTTCAAGAGAAACTTGGGGAAACTTCAGCATGCACCATAGCATTCTGGATCAGAACTGTTATCTGAGTGCATATGAAGCCAAAAACATCAATTGTGCTGACGACGACATCAGAGTGACAGCACATGAGCTGTGGGCAATCTCCACATCATGGGCTCTTCATAACAGCAGCCCGGTTGCAGAGATCCTGGCAGCAGCATCATGGAGAAGCACCACCGTCTTCACATGACACTACTTCAGAGAGACGACGAAGCAAGTCAATGGTCTACACCGTCTGGGACCCATCGTCGCAGCCAGGTCATCCAACCCCCGTAAGCACTTCAGAAGCAGAAGTAAGACCCTCATCTTTAAACAAACGGCACTTTTCAGAGCCACCACATCCTACGAAAGAGATACAAATTTGCTGTTTACCCGTTTTTCTGAATAAAGTGCGAAGTTTAACTTTTTGGGGGCGCCAGCTCGTAACCCTAGGATACCTGTCAAGGAGGTACCCGCCACGTACCTTTGACGAGCTCTACTGTGCATGCAAAATTTCACAGGTAATGTATTTTCCAGCGACTTACAAGAAACATAAATTTGCTGGCCCCCGAGTATAGGGCGGCTGAAATTTGGTTCTTTCTAGGAAATCGTGCATTACCTTGCCCACCCTACCTCCCCTCTCGAGTCACCTCCTTGACCATATCGAGAGTAAAAATGATGCAGACCTTTCGGGCGTGCGCTTTCGGATTACCGAACTGGTGGCTACAAGCAACTAGAAAACTTATAGGGAAACGTGCATCATTTCAAGAATAATGCAAAAATAGTTAAAGTATGTTTCCAAGGCAAAAGAAACAAATTTCAGCCGGCCCTATACTACCCGGGGGCCAGCAAATTTATATACATATTTTTTTTTAATTATTAATTAATAAAAAAAAATCGTGTTACAAGAAAGAGTGTTCTAAAACTACCGGCATCCTCAAAGGGCTTTTTATTCAGGGCCGCCTCAACTTTTTTCCTAAAATTTACGGAAAAATTTGTCCTATATTTTTGGGCCAAATTAATTTTCGTAGGATTTGTGCATTATCCATGGCCCATTGGCTTAAACTAAAAAAAGCATTAAAAAAAATTCCCTCCCTCCCAACACCTAATAAATACAGGGTCGAGTACCCTGTTGTGCAACCAATTGGGTTACCAATGAGTTCCCTTTTTCTACCCCTTTCTCTTCAGCATGCAACTCGTAGTTGGAACATTTATCGATTAAAAAAAAACTATGCCCTTGTGACATTACTACTGATAAAACATTTTAAGACGCAAAGATGGGTGTGCTGGTGTTAAGGCTGCAGGTTAGAAATTCAATCTAGCTAACAATGAATTTGTTTGCATGCAAACATTCCCCCTCCCTACGTTCTGATGGGCTCTTTATAAAATCCCACGAAGCGTATCTTTCGCTTACCCTAACGTGAAATTTAGAAATTAACTACAGAAAAAAATTAATAACTTGATTCACGTAAGTAGCTAACTAAAAACTACATGACCAGTGGCAGACCATTTTTTTTTAGCACCGTAAAAATATGAATGTTAACACTGCGAGTAAGAATAGTAAACCATAAAGAAGTATTAGCTACCGGAGGGAGAACGCTGCAAATCGAACGGCGCCATTTTTGGAGCATGACGCCTTATTAGTGACTAAGGCGTCATGCTCCAAAAATGGCGCCGTTTAATTTGCAGCATTTTCCCCCGGTAGACATTTCTTCATGGTTTATTAATGCTGCTTCGCAACGCTATAGACATTTTTATGGAGCTAAAAAAATAAAAAGTGGTCAGCCACTGGGCATGTAGTTAGTTATTAGTTAGCTACTTACGGGAATCAACTAATTTGTCGTGTTGTTAGTTTCTAAATTTGACATTAGAGTAAGCGGACGATAAGCTTAATAATTATTTTTCTTCTTGTAATTATTAAAAGGAGCCTATCAGAAAGTAGGGAGGGAGGACTGTTATCATGCAAACTAAATTCAATAGGACTTAACTTTAACTTTATTGTAACAGTCAGATTGCCCCAAGGGCATTACAAGACTGGCGGTTGCCATAACAACAATAAATAAATACAGGAGGCTAATGTGTCACGTTTAAAGAAACACAAAACGGTGGATCCTGA
>JAHWFP010237394.1:8906-24013 GCA_023313725.1 Lithobius niger
AAAAGGCAACCCTCTGCGATTGATTACATCTGCCAAGGGAGGACCAGCTCAAAAGCTCGACTGGGAGGTGACCTCGCTCCTGCAGAAGTACGTAGAAAGCCCGAGCCTCCAGCATACGAGGGATCTCATCAAGGGCCTAGAGGATGTGAGAATGGAGGAGGATGAGGCATTTGTCTCGTTTGTGCAGAAGCTTTTTCCCAGCCTTTCCCATACACTTATCTTGAAATAATGCACCTCTCGGCGAAAAAATGGGGGATATCACGAAAGTCTTTGAGCGAGATAAGGCTCTACTAAATGTAGTTCGTGCCTCCATTTACGTAGAGTTTAGAGGGAGAACATTTTGACAGATAAAGGGGGCACCTATGGGATTTTCCTGTTCCCCCATCATCTCGGAGATGGTGTTGCAGCACATAGATGAAGAGGTGATAAGGAGATTCTCGGGGATGAAGTTATGGAAACGCTTCGTCGATGATATACTCGCTATCCTTCGCAAGCATGATGTTGACCGAGTGTTGAAGTTTCTGAATGATTGGAAACCCGAACTTGTTTTCACATGTGAAAGAGAGTCCAACACAGGAAAACTACCCTTCCTGGATCTTGAGTTGGAGAGGAGAGTAGGAGGGGGTATTCACTTCCAGTCCTATCGAAAACCCACAGCCACGGATAGAGGAATAGAGTATCAGTCTGGACATCGTGAAGGGCACTCTCGAGATGATTGCCACAAATGAGCTTAGGAGAATCTTGCGGAATTCCATGTCTGTGAGTGAAGCGCCACTGCATTTGGAACATGCCAGGGGGAAGTATATCAACATAGGATATCCACCAGGCATGGTTAATAAACTAAAAGTGAAGTCCATCAAGCTAGAAGGTGAGAAACTCCGATTTTTACCAAATTAATTGCATAATTTAATACACTATTTATGGTAGATGACCAGAAAAAGTCAGATATATGATTATTCTTTTTTTAACGCCATCCCCGGTTTTTAATCGCTCCGGACATTTAATAAACTTGTCTTTTCCAACCAAATCAACACTTGCCAGCACATACTTCCAAATGACAGACAATAGCACTACCCTTTTACCATTATACGCTTCTGTCCCCGCTTTAGTACTTGACACAATATCAATAAGTGCACCAGTGTCCAGTAAATAAGTACCTGGCTTTTTTTTTTATTTTACACTCTTTACACAACTTATTTTCCACCTTATCTGCAATTTTCCCTTTTTTCACAGTAGGTTGTGCCACCTGCGTACACACATTTGCAACAGATGCAATCGCATTATTTTTTGGAAAATTCCATTTTAAATGTGAACAAAATACTTTGTGGATCATCTGGCCTTAAAGGCGCCTTCCCTCTTGCCCACATACGTGAACCGACTCGCGGCTTAACCTGCGTGCTGTTTGCCGAAGCCTGTCATTATTGCGTGACCTATTACTGGTTGCATTGTTTGTACTTCTACCATATGAACCACTGTTAGAATTCCCGCCATTTCTTGAATTCTCGCCAATCTTGAGAATTCCTGCAATTTTGCCTGTAACCATTTCCACTTGGTACCAATTTCCATTCGTATATCTTCCATTTCTGTAACTTCCACCTTGGTAATTATTTCGAACCTGTGGCCCTCACCCAAACGCAATGATGTAAATAAATTTTGGGGGGGGGTTACAAATTTTTACGCCTCTTCAGCCAGTAGCATGCACAAGAATGACTCCATATTGGGGGCATGTTTTAAACACTTAGCTGATATGTTTGTATTTTGTTACGCAAATTTTTTTGAGCGGAGTTGGCTTCAGCACTTAAGTCTCCCCCCCCCCCCCCTGCATGCGTCCCTTCATGCCATATGTGAGTAACACTTTTCTCACAATCTCACCATAATATATTTACTATTATTCTTGTAACATCACAAAAATGGTGAGGAAGATTAATAATATGCAGTTGAGAAAACGAGTGTTTAGAACACAAATCCATGATGATGCTGTTGCCAGAACAGTAAAATTATAACAAGCGGCTGTAGTTACTACCTAGTACCTAGTCGTAACCGGTCTTCTGTACACTTCTACCACTTTTGAAAATGTTGAGACGCACACCTCTATCACGCCCTGTAACAGCGCGCTCTCTGTAATCTAAAAGTAGTAATCATCACCAATGACAGTTAAAAATGCGTCAGTTTTTAGGCCTAGTTTTAGGTTTTAGGCGTAATAGTCAGCTTGTGGGTTTAATTTTTACCTGCCTTTTTAATTCCGTCAGTAGCAGCTAACGGAGAGTTGGGTTTGAGAGTACGCTTATTCATTTATGCTACACGGTGCGGAAATTTGACGTTGCCGTGTTAACGTGATTTAAGGCGTAATTTTTCAGCTTTAAGCCTAATTTTTACCTGCCGTTTTAATTTCGTACGTAGCAGCTAACTGGGAATTTGGTCTGAGAGTAGATCTATTCATCCAAGATGGTGTCGAGACTATTTTAAATGAAAGTAATGTGTGTTGTTAATGAAATCGTTTTGTTTTTATGGTTGTGTGTTTTCCTGTAGTGTTTAAATGCGACAGTCAAATGTTATTATTTCAATGAGTTACGTCGAGAAAGCCTATTAGCTATAAGGACGCAACGGTGTTTTAATTTGCTGTGTTTTTTAACTGATTTTTTTTGTCGCTGTATCTAATGGTGAAAACCTGTTGTCTATTTGATACCGTTCTGAAGATGAATAAAGCGACGTACAGACTGACAAAGTCGTTGCAATAGGCTTCTCAGCCGTTTTAACTGTACAGAAGACTAAAACCAGGGAACAAACGCGTATGCGTATAAGCTAGACAGTAAAAATGCCATGCTTAGCGCATCCACAATACAGTCCGTGCTATGTAGGAAGCCTCAAATCCCCAACTCAAAAAAAATCAGTTTACCAGTGAGTGATTAGCTCGTTGAAAAATTGTGAGTGAGTTTATGTTGAATGAGTGATGCAGGATTCCTGCCTCCTAATTTTATTGTCTTGAACTTTGGTATTACTGGTAATTTGTTACAACCAATTTACCTTTACTGTGCGAATATTTTTCTTGGCATTGCTTAACGCAGTGCTCCTTGGGAAAAACAAGTTTTGAAGAAAATAACGAATAAACAAGTTTTCTCCAACGACTTTTACAGTCCATCAGCTCGTTCTTGGGGGCTCGGGGGTTGCATGCCCTTTTATTTCGCCACTGCCTTCCCCTGTCTGAGCTACTACTCCCCTGGCTTAGGCTGCCTCCTAACGTTTAGCACAATAATAGTCAGTCAATGAAGCCAAACTTAACACTGATTATTGCTTTCCCTTGTCACTTAACCATACCCGAATTGGATTTTGTACCTTAGTTAGGTCCTTATCCACATTGTTGGAACAATTTATCAAATGAATCCTTAAAGGGATATACCTCCCAGCGCCATTTGTCTCGATCCTCCACATCAAGTACGGCCCCAAAGGTCTATTTACTTACCGTTAGTCTTTTCCCTGCTAAAAATCCGTTTTAAAATGTGGCGTGTAGAAGATTTTCTGTTGAGTATTGGGGAACTTTATTTACGAACTGGAAGAACGTATATGATGCTTTGCGCGCCTACTATGACCTTGTAGTACTAATTTTAATCGTTTGCTAGTAATTACTATGAGATCAAAAATCTAAAAGGCTAATGCAGTAAATATTAAAATTAATTATTCCAATAGATCACCGAAGCAAAATTATAAGACACTAGTCTAGAAAATTATAAATTGTGATTTTAAAATACAAAAAATCATTCCGGTTTTTGACGACACAATCAATGCGTTCACACTGGCTGGACTATTAGGCGCAATGCCAACTGATCATTGCTGAATACCTACGTTTTTCGCTGCGAGGAACGAAGCTACTCTCAGTTAACTGCAGCTATGGTAAAAACGCGGATGTGATCGTCGCATGGCTGTTATAAGGCAGGCCGGATGTTGCTTTAACAGTCCAATTCCTTGACCCACTCAGTACCCTACATTGTCAAATTGTGAGTAAAATCAAGATAAGTTTGCTTGTCAGTCTTTTGAGTAGACCAAAATTGCTGATGCAAGCAGTTCCATAACGTTGAATGTTACTTTCAATGCTTTAATAAAAGTCAAGCTGTGCAAACTTAACATCAGACAAGCGCATTGAACTTTTCCCCACGCTTTCCCTGTCAACAATGACAATAGCTGAAAGGGCCGTTTTTCCTTTTTAAATCCCATTTATCACATATTCTTGTAAACCCAAGAATAAACAGGGATCAACAAAACAACTGAAGGGGATGCGCGGATTGAGTGAGCGAAGCGAACGAAATCAGCGATTGTTAGTCAGTGTGTGCAAAAATGAGATTGAAGCATCCTAAACAGACGGTGTAATCTTATGTACGTTCACAGTCCTATGAAAGTTGTGATATCCACCCAAAACCAAAACTGGTAGAAAAACCTGCCAAGTTTCCAAAAACGGTCGGCCTTTGAAGTAGTGATATCATTCCACCAGGGAAAGGCCGCCAAGGTTAATCCTATTAGCCAAGTTAATCGCACCAAATAATACTATAGACGTTAAATGAAAACTTGAAGATTGCTACCGCTAGTAGCAATCTTCTAGTTTTCATTTAACTTTCGAACTATTAGTAGGTGCGATTAACTTGGCTAATAGAATTAACCTTGGCGGCCTTTCCCTGGTGGAATGATATCACTGCCTTCAAAGGCCGACCGTTTTTGGAAACTTGGCGGGTTTTTCTACCAGTTTTGGTTTTGGGTGGATACTTCTTTCCCTGCATTTCAGCTTCAGTTAACTTTTAATTGCTGTTTCTTAAAAGTTAATTCCCTCTTTTGAGTTTCTTTGTTCTGCTGCTTAGCATCATTGCTTATTAGCAGTTCATGCGCGAACTTGTCCCTTGCCAAAGTTTCTTCTCTTTCAAGTTTCTTCTAGCTGAAGCTTAGTCTCTTTCAAGTTTTTTCTAGCTAAAACTGTAACTTAGGCTCCTGCTGTTTTAACTTCATTTTCAATGAAGCTTCCTCCCTTTCTCATTTTTACCTCTCTAAAGCTTCTTCTCTTTTCCCTTTCTAACACTACTTCATTAGCTAATTTCTCCTAAGGCGGCTTCCCTTGCTACCCTCTCAACTGCCCCTTCAAAAGATCATATAAAAGTATTCCTACAAAAGATCATATAAAAAACCTGATCAATTGTTAACTGCCGAGCGTGACGAGTTAAACCAGTCATCTGATCAGGTACATAAGAATCAGATTGCCACAAATCATAATGTGTCAGAACTGTGTAACATGCAGAATACAAAAAAAGAAAATGTCAATCAAGAATGCCCTACAAAAAAGTGGAATAACCAAACTCTTATTGTTGGAGACTCACATGTACGGAATTTGCGTGGAGGGGGTCCATCCACTCTCTAAAACATGGACTTTTCCTGGACTCAAAGTGAAAGACCTGAATGCCAGACTCGAACCTCTCATTGGGGACTTGGATCCCTCAGGTACTCTGATTGTTGGCGTCGGATCGAACAGCATCGAAGAGGAATCCCCTAACAGAATTGTTTCCTGCATCCAAGATTGCCTAATCTCCATGAGCACAAGGTTTCCTAAGGCCAGAATTGCTATCATTGGCCTCTTCCCGCGATTGAGCTCGCAGCATAGAGAACTTCAGAAAGTTGTCCACACTAATACACTTTTATGACAGATGTGTGTGCACTGTAATTTCTCGTTTGTGTCCATAGATAAGGACATATGCCATGACCACACGCTATTGGATAGGGATCAATTACATCTCACTGCTAGGGGCAAGTCTGTGCTCCAGTACAACCTTCAAAATGTTCTGGCCAGTCAGGAAAACTAGTTCGTTTAAGTGGGGAAGACCCAGTGACTATTGTCAGATCAACCAAATTGATTGGCGATCTTACATGCATCATGTTAAATGCACTTAGTATTAGGCAAAATTTTGGATGCTTTCTTGGTCTAGTGCGCGGGGATACCTTTGACATAATTTTTGTTGTTGAAACCTGGCTCGATTCTAGTGTAACTGATTCCATGCTATGTGACACGGAGGTTTACTCGGTAATTAGGAGGGACCGGGGAAGTTTGGGTGGTGGTCTGCTGGTTCTGCACCGGGTATCAGTCCCGTTGGTCCTAGTGGGGGTTGGCTCTTTAGAAGAGGGCATGAATATCCACTTCCCCTCCCAGAAAATTAACTTTATCCTGTGTTATTTGCCCAACAGCTACATTGACCTTGAAATCGAGAAAATTTGCTCTTTTATTCTCGGATCGATCGTACCAGGGTATGCAACAGTCCTACTAGGAGACTTTAATCTTTCTACAGTGGACTGGGAAAGAAATTGCGCCGGGGATAAGCATTATAGTTTATTTTTGAATTTAATTGCACCTCTCGGTCTGACCCAGCTTGTGGATCATCCAACTCGGGGCAACAATATACTTAACCTGATACTAACTTGCGATGATAGATTGGTTTACGACTTGGAAGTTGGTAGTCATTTTGGTAACAGTGACCATTACACTGTTGGCTTCAAGATGCACCTTTCAAATTCTGAAATTGAAAAGAGCCAGGGAAATGGCAGGAAGTTAGCCAAAGGAAGAATCGATTTCCATCAACTTAGATCTTCCCTTGGCACAGTGGACTGGGATTCCATTGTTTTTTGTGCCCACCAAGACGTTGAGGCAGTGTGGACTTGTTTCTCGAGGTTACTCTCGGGACACATCGAATTGTGTCGCGAACCTTCCAGACCACAGAGAAAGAGTCAGTTTTTGTCCCACGCTATCTTGCCAAACAGGGCGCCATTAAACTGAAGCTCTGGAAACAATACAAGGCCAAACCAAGCCCGGGAACACTGTTTGCCTACAACACTGAGCGAAAGCACTATTCAGATTTGGCCGAATCCTGGTACAAAGCAGGCGAGAAAGCGGCACTCAAGGAGGGAAACCACTCGGCTCTCTTTAAACTCTACCGTAGCCGTACTTCCCTGTCTCGTACCATTCCCCCACTCAAGGTGGGAACAAATTTTTTTGAGGGTGATGTCGAGAAGGCAGAGATCTTCAGCGAAATATTTGCCTCTAATATAGTCCTGGACGATGGAAACCCGAGACTGCCCTCCCTACAACGGTCGGAATCTCTCGTCCCATGCTCCGAGGTTCAATTCTCTGTGAATTCAGTTGAAATAGCCATTAGAAAGTTAAAGCCAAGCAAATCTTGTGGACCCGATGGTCTCTCAGCCTTTCTTTTAAAGCAGCTAGGTAATGTCATCAGTAGACCTCTGTCAGTTATTTTCTCCCGATCTTTTGCCCAGTCAAGACTCCCGAACATCTGGAGTCAGGCAAACGTCACACCTGTCTTTAAAAAGGGTTCCCCTTCAGACCCACGAAACTACAGGCCCATCGCCCTCACCTGTGTTGTGTGTAAGGTGATGGAATCCATTATCCGGGATGTGATCCTTAAATTTTTAAATGACCATTCAATTATCGGATCTGATCAGTTTGGTTTTCTCCCCCATAGATCGGCTACACACCAATTGTTGGCAGTACTGGACCGGTGGACAAGTGCACTGGGTTTTGGGATCCCCTCTGATGTAATTTACTTTGACTTTAAAAAGACCTTTGAGTCTGTTATTCATAGAAAACTCATTTTGAAGGTCAGCAGCTGTGGCATTGGAGGTAACCTTAAGGGTTGGGTTTCGGCTTTCCTTGAGGGCCGTACCCAACGCGTGTCAATTGAGGGTACCTACTCTTCCAGGGTACATGTCACATGCGGTGTTCCCCAGGGATCAGTCCTCGGACCACTGTTGTTTGTTATTTACATTAACGACCTCAGGATTGGTAATGACTGTACCTTCGGTTTTAAGTTTGCGGATGATTTAAAGATTGGGGCCGAAAACCTTTCTTTGGGGGCATCTTCTGAATTGGAGACGCAGATCCAAGCCGTTGAGGTGTGGTCTAGACAATGGCAGCTGCCTATTTCAGTACCAAAGTGTTTTACTTTCCATGTTGGGAACCAAAACCATGAATCGGAGTATTTTCTCGATCATCAGCCTTTACCATCCTCCATCGAGGTCAGGGACTTGGGGATTTGGTTTAATGGCAACCTGAAGCCCTCCCTCCATTGTCAAAAGATTTCCGCAGCGGCTTTTAGACGTTCGGCAGTCGTATGTAGGTGCTTCACTTCGGGCAGTATTGCTAATAAGGTTTGGGCGTTCAAGGTCTTCGTACGCCCCATCCTTGAGTATGCGACCCAAGTCTGGTCTCCACATTTGGCCAAGGACATTGACCTCTTGGAGAGAGTCCAACGTCGGTTCACAAAATACTTGCCTGGTTTCAGGGAAATTGACTATGGTAACCGACTTAGCAAGCTTGGTTTTGAATTGCTGGAACTACGCCGAATAAAATTTGATCTTATTTTAACATATAAGATTATACATGGGTCGATCGCCATTGATCTTCCTTTTTTCGATCTTGCCCCCCGCAAAATTTGTACCAGAGGCCACAATCTGAAGCTTGCTATACAATCTTCGCGTCTCGACTGCCGTCGTTATTTCTTCTCGCTGCGGGTTGTTCCAATCTGGAATGCACTTGGGGCAGAGCCAGTGAATGCCCCAACTGTTGCTGGTTTTCGCAGGCTACTGGCTTTGGAACAGTTGAATGTGTTCCTTAAGCGTCCCCTGGCCCCCGTGCATTAAACTCTGCCACCAGCAGACCCCCCCCTCCTCCCCTGTTTTGGGAACGGTATCAGTGGCTCCCTGCCCTTCCGTCTTTCCTCCACGTAATATGTGGAAAACCAGTATATTTATTATTTATTTATTCCTTCCTCCAACCCAGGCTTTAACAACCCAACGACTTCACTATTTCTTTTAGGCGCTTGCAAACCTAGCTCCTCTCAAGTCCTTTATTCCACCACCGTTTTCGACTCAATTAAATCCATCCCTTTCTCTACCTTTTACACAACGCGATAAACAAAATACCACTACACACTACTTTCTCGTCAGTAAAACACACTTTTTCCTTATATGCCATATTTCCAGAGTGCAGCAAAGTTTGTCTTACCACCTGCTGCGATATTATAAAACGCCGCCGACTTAGTTGCTCATATTTACCGCCCACGTGATGATCATCAAATCACCAATGTCGCTTGCTGCGATGAGTCGTCTTTTCCTTGACTTCACAAAACTGTCCGTCAGCTCCTCCAAGGTTACTTGCTACATTTTCCGGTACTTCTTGCACTTTTGGGTTGCTGGTCATTCAAGCTCACTCGCCCTGAATCGAATTCTCTTCCCACACCGTGATCGTGCTCTCACGTCTAATCTGTCGTTTACCTGCGTCGATCGCTCCCAATCTTCAGCCGAAATACCTGAATGAATTTCCAACGAAGCCTTCTTGCCTACGCTAGTAGATTTCAAGCACGAAGCAATAAAGCAGAATTCCGGGCCGCTTCTAACATTGACGACCAACCGCTGCCGCCGTTAACAAATTCTGAATTTCTACTCGGAGTATGTTGTAAAGATGGTTTACTTTCTTTTCTGCTTACAACTCAGTTTGCAACGTATTTACAAAAACTCCTGCCAGTCGAACAAGCAGAATTTGCAACCGGGAGGCTGCGTAGAGTACAACGGCTCTCATTGACTACCTCTACACAAGTCCGCCTTTGGCGCCAAACTAGTGACTTTCATGTGGCTTTTCCCACCAGTCTGTTGTGCCACTGTTTCCAATTCCCTTTCTGTCTCTTGCAACTTGTCTCTTGTTGTCGTTACAGGTATGTAATTATCACTGAGCGTGTAGGTTTTACACAAATTAACTGTATAAGCCCATTGCATTTACTACACTATTTACATTGATTTGTTCTTAAAATGACCAGTTTTAATTTGGGTTTACCTCTCACAGTTAATTTCAAAATCAACTCTTCAACTAATGTTAGAAATGCAGATAGCAGACAGTGGGAGAAGGGTAACGATGATGTACTAATATTAAAAAAAAAAAAAATATATATATATATATATATTTATTTATTTATTATTATTATTATTTAAATGTATATATTTAAAATATTTACAGGCACATAAATGCTAACGGTATATTGTGCGACCCACTGAGAATAGCATTTGTAACATTTACACAGGTTAGAGTTAATGTCGCAAAATTGTCTCGCACGAAAGAAAAAAACAAGAAAATGAATGTGTTGGCAACATTTACGTACGTGTCATAAAACTTGAGTCGTACAGGAAAGCAAACATGGATGCATGTATACCTTTAAATGCTTAATGCCGTCAGGCAAAATCCCGAAATACTGGAAAGACACGCGTGTAATTCCAATCTTCAAAACAAGGTAATGTATCCGATCCACATAACTACAAACCAATATCTTTTGCTTGTGTACCTTGTAGGATTATGGAACGAATCATTAGAAATGAAATGCTAAATTTTCTAAACGAAGTAGATGTAATCTTGTATGGTCAATTTGTATTTTTAACTGGACGCTCAACGACGCTACAGCTACTGGACTTACTAAACGACTGAACTAAAGGTTTAGATAAGAAGAGGGTTACCCACTTGAAGTTCTAATTGATATTGCAAAAGCATTTGACTCTGTTGTCCACCACAAATTACTATTTAAATGATAAAACGTTGGCATCTGGGGTGAGCTATTGGTTTTGATTACCAAATTCCTTGTGCCGTAGCCAGCATGTCATAGTTAGGGAATCGGTTTCTGATAGGGCTGCGGTTGAAAGTGGCATTCCACAGGGGTCAGTTTTACGACCATTGTCATTCACTATTTTTTTTAATGATCTATCTTCACTTTTGACTGTGTAAAATTATGAAAATTTGTTGACGACGATAAGCTTTACTCTACTGTGAAATCAAATCAGAGCCACAATGGTAGTTCAGGTGAGCTTAATGAACTATAAAACTGGTCAGATCAATGGTACTTGCTGGTTTAAGACAACAAATACAAAGTGTTGCACATCGCAAATAAAAATCCATCATATAATTACTACCTATCGGGGTTAAAACTGGAACCTTTAACTACTGTCAAGGGCTTAAGTGTCTGGCTCTCTACAAATCTAACGTGGGCCGACCACTGTAATGCTGTCGTTAAACCAGCAATGTAACAGCAGCTATTATCAGACACTGTTTCATTTCTAGGGATGTGCCAAATTCATTGTGGGTCTTTAAAGTGTATGTTCATGTTTATGTTCTGCCTAAGTTTTGTCCCGTGTCTATTATTTGATGGCATCACACTAGCATGTGTCTAGCTTTAGCATGTGTCGTCTCGATGGGTAATTGATTCTGCTTTCTTACAGGCAGATGCATTATCGTGTCAAACAATCGCGGAAACAATTCAACTAGCTTCCCCAAGTCCACATTGAAGAACTAAATAAGTCGTTCAGTTATGTCGGCCACCCAATTTTGAGGCCGTAATGCCCAAAAGTTAAAGACTTCACACTCTATGCCTTAAAACCTGACAATTTATGCAAAAATCAAGCTTTTTATTTTGGTTCTCCAGACCGAGTTAATCTTTCTTTCTCTGGCTGGCAATAATAACTGGAACAAGCTGCAACGGCAATGTCACTTTTGCCGTGCCCAAGCATCGTAACACCTTGTTCGAGTGAAGTGTTGCTCTTTCTCGTGTGCAAACAAACTTTAATTATATTAGATTTCGTTTGCGCACGACAATATTCAGATAAGAGGAGGAGAGGCCCGAGAATGCAATGCTGAGCATGTAAACCCATGGGGCAACAATAGGCGAGTCGCACAAGACCGAATTAAAGTTCAGTTGAACAAGGTGTTACGATGCTTGGGTGCTGGAAAAGTGACATTGTCGTTACATCTTGTTCCAGTTAACATTGTCAGGCAGTTTAGGGCCCCTGCTCTGAAATAAACCATTAACTCGTTGTGTAGACCCAAAATAAAATTGTCTTTTTTTTTGCTTAAATCTTCAAATTTTAAACCATAGGGTGCGAAATCTTTAATTTTGAGGCCCGACATGACTGACTTATTTACTTCTTCACTGCGGGCTTCGGGAAGCCTGTTGATTTGTTTTCGTGATTGTTTTCGCGATTGTTTTTGCCATGATACTACATCTGCCTGCAACAGTCCAGAATCAACTACCCATCAAGATGGCCCATGTTAAGTCTAGACACACGCTAGTGTGTTGCCATCAAACAATAAACACAAGGGACAAACTTTGGGTGGAACGTAAAGGATAATGACCGAAAACCGCGGGCATTCCTAAACAATGCCCGAGGGCGCGCAGCGTCCCGAGGGCCATTGTTTAGGAATGCACAAGGTTTTCGGTCATTATCCGACTTAATGCCCATTACGGCGAAGAGCTCATTCCCATTATCGGCTATTGTTGGCAGACGTTCTACGCTTTGAAAGAACGTGGTATTGTTACGTTCTTGAAATAACGGGCCATATGGTTTTACATTATTGGTAAAGATTCGAAAATAGTTGAACGTGTTGCGGGGAACTAAAATTCTTGGTAGGCTACTGATAATCAAAATGCTTTATAGTATTCCGTGTTTGCGCTTTTCGATGTGCATGTTTGTGCGTTGTTTGGCAAAAAACAGGACAGAACTTTAACACAAAGACAACAAACTTTTGGCAGGTCAAATGAAAATGGGCGAGAATACCTTGAATACATATTTAACGTTTCAAAAATAAATTAACGTGGATTAATATATATAAAAGGAAAGAAGAAAACAAGCCGAACAGCTATGTGATCTAGGGACGAATTGGGTTGTTAGTTTGAATCCGGGTCATGCCACTCCAAAGGTGGCTCACTGTACTACGTTAATTCTAGTGTATGATTTTTCCTGTTTGGCTTGTTTTCCTCTTTTCTTTGTAATTTACAGGAACTTGGCCCGAACATGCAAATACTGAGGTTGTGTATTTTTGACCCAAACAGAAATACAGTAATAACATTTTGTGTTACAACCGCCCCGTGGGTAAAAATGTTCCGGCCAACATCATCAAAAATGTTGCAACAATTGCCAATTGCTTAGTTGGATGGCTAATTAAGCAATCACAACATTCGTGTCAGCGACAACTTTGTATCAACCAAACGTAGAAGAGCAGCTCATTGTGCAAACAACTGGCCACCGTAACTTGAAATCCTAACAACAGTACAAGAAAAGTAGCCGTGGTATGCAAGCAAATATCATCGGTATTTTGAACGTCGTAGCAAATGTATCAGGCCGACGTGTTACAAATGAAAACCCGGTCAAACATTGGTGATTAAAAAATGTAACCATTTTACAATCATTACGTAATGTTTTGTAAATGTAACGGCATTGTAATGTAGTGCTTTGCTACTTCAAACATGTTTTTTGTTTTGTTTTGTTAAAATAAGCTGTTTTCAAACCCCGGGCATTCCCTAGGGAATGCCCGCACTTTTCCCGCCTTCAGATGAAAGTGCGGGCTTTCCCGGCAACAATGGGTTTTTACATTGTTGCGTATTGTTTCAGCTGGGCTTTCCTTCGCCGAAAAGGGCATTAAGTGAACAGAAATACGTATTTCTAATGTTCCGTTTTTTGGCAAACAAAATTGGGTGAGCAGTGGACATTCCGTACATAGGGCCGGATTAACCATGAGGCAAATGAGGCAGCAGCCTCGGGCTCCAGGTAGTTTAGGAGCCCCCACGACTACTTAAAATTGTGTCATCATTTTTTTCAAATGGTGGTGTCGTGGTTAATACATCATGTTTGTTTATGTTAGATTAGGTTTTGTTAGCCTCGAGGCTATGTTCCACAAATGTTACAAGCTTTTGTCCTGATGTCACAAATCAATAACCCGCAAGCAGCATATAATTGAAGAATTTAACTTTCGGCAATTATTGGCTTGCCTTGGTCACAATTTGAAAATGTACGTACAATAAAAACCCTAAAAGCTTTCAGACGAAATTGGGCTGTTCATTGTGTTCTAACGAGGCCCGCCGTCATTGAATGGCCGAAAATTAAATTCTTCTTCTCAGGTGTATTCTGCTTGCGGGTTATTGTGACATCAAGACACAATCTTGTAACTCTTAATAAAACTAATTTCCTTCTCCACAAACAAAACAGCTGAATCTGCTCACTGGCTCATGTCTGCAAACCTTGTAAAAGAATACACGTTTTCCATCGGCCGTCAGGTTATACATGGCACACACCAAGCAATAGCTGTGATGCGTTGCGTTCTTCTGGCAACTTTTCTTCTAACAAGGGCCGGTGGCTTTGCTTGCCCAGGCCCCCGTAAAATGTCACAGGCCGCATATTGTACCTTCTACACTCGTGACTGCACCGGACGTACAGAACAACAGTTTGACATTTTGACATTTTTAAAACTTTTGAATTTGACCCACTTTTTCATACTGAATGGGATATTTGATACTAAAATATGGTCCCCAATTTCACTTAAAGAAAAAACCTTTGGATTTTGACATTTTCACGTTTACCTTTTTTTTATTGGCCACTCGTCTACCCTGTATGGATCGGGAACCCGATACAAATCGATGCCTCGTGCCCCACAAAGTCTTAATCGGTCCCTGACCGTGTACGATAGGCCAGACCGTAGCAATTACAATAAAAAAGAAGCTAAAAAAGACAAGTTAACTGAACAAAAAACGGCTTCGTCGTTTTGGGAAAAAAAACGGCATTAAAGCTCATATCCCCATAATCACAGCTGTGAAGGTACACGAATAAAAACGGATTAAAGTTCACTTGAGCGCAACGAACTATCATTTGAACTCCGATCCCACGAAATAAGAATTGTGACATCATGCACAAGTATACATCAACTCACTAAACAAAATGATTGGGTATTTCACACACGAAAAGTACACATACAACATATACGCACAAACGAAACATAACAAAAAGCTAAACCTACAAACACGCACAAAACAGATGCCATGAATAGCAAAATACCTACAAGATTAAAAGAGGAACAATACGTACACAAAATGAACACGTAATTACTCACACAAACTAGAAGAAAACAGAAACCATCAAACAAAACACTGCCTTAACTAGGAGTCTGCTTGTTTCGCAAATTATAAATGCACACAAAATACATGTACAGCCACTCATGCAAAACGCACTTAAAATATGAAACAAACACAGGCCAATGTAAAAAA